>JADDOH010005886.1:0-73072 GCA_016648135.1 Agrypnia vestita
ATCTTCTCTTTGGTTAGGAATTCCAAATCCAAATTTATACAGCTATTTACTCATGTATTTGTGTTTTGAAAATTATAATTCATTTGTTTTTTCCTCAATTGTTTTTTTCTTTGCGTCACTCAGTTTACAAAATGAAAAACTTGAAATATCGCGTTATTTACGAGTACGAGTTCCACCGTGGCACCAGTGCTGCAGAAACGGCTCGAAGGATTAATGATGTGTATGGCGACAGTGCCGCAAAAGAAAACACAGTGCGTTTTTGGTTCCAACGTTTTCGTTCTGGAAATTTCGACCTGCAGAACAAGCCCCGTGGACGGCCGGAGACCAAAGTTGATAATGAAGAATTGAAGGCTATTGTGGAAGCGGATCCATCGCATCCGAGTTAGCTGCCGGCTGCGGTGTTAGTGATAAAACTGTTTTAATCCACTTGGAGCAAATTGGTAAGGTGAAAAAGCTTGAAAGGTGGATACCTCACGAATTGAGTGAAGCAAATCAACAAACGCGCGTTGACTGCTGCGTTGCATTACTCAACCGGCACAATAATGAAGGGATTTTAAATCGAATCATTACCTGTGATGAAAAGTGGATCCTGTACGATAATCGGAAGCGCTCATCGCAATGGCTGAACCCTGCCGAACCAGCCAAACCATGCCCCAAGCGAAAATTGACTCCAAAAAAGTTACTTGTGAGCGTTTGGTGGACTACTGCTGGTGTCGTTCACTACAGCTTTCTTAAATCTGGCCAGACGATTACGGCAGATGTCTATTGTCAGCAACTGCAAACCATGATGGAAAAGCTAGCTGCTAAACAACCGAGGCTGGTTAATCGCTCTAGGCCACTGCTGCTTCATGATAACGCTAGACCACACACTGCACAACAGACGGCTACCAAATTAGAGGAGCTTCAATTGGAATGTCTAAGACATCCACCGTACTCTCCGGACCTTGCCCCAACAGATTACCATTTTTTTCGAAATTTGGATAACTTCTTGCAAAGGAAAAAATTCAACTCCGATGGGGCAGTCCAAACCGCCTTCAAAGATTTTATTGATTCCCGTCCGAATGGTTTTTTTAGTAAAGGGATCGATGAACTACCTATGAGATGGCAAAAGTGCATAGATAGCAATGGTACATACTTTGATTAAATAAATATATTATAATAAAAAAAAATCGGCTTTATGTTCCTCCCATACTAAACGCCAATTTCATATGTAAGGACCTAATAGTAGGTACCTACATGGATGTAAGTAAAGTAGGTACGTACTTAGGTAGGTAGTCTCTGAAGTTTACAAATATCAAAGATTAGCTGCAACCTGTCAAAAATAAAAATGACGGGTTGCAGCTAGTCCTTGATATTTGTAAACTTCAAATGTGAACATTGGTTCGCGTCTTTGCTAAGCCGAAGTACATATTTATAGCATCTTTTTGGCGCTCCATGGAGAGGTGGCCGTAGCAACATGCATGTAACAGCCGGTTCATGTTTGGTGGCCCTGGGTTTTCAAGACCCATCTCCGGCTGTTTAATTTGTTTTTTTTTGCAGTAAATTCGGACCAAATTACGGACATTATACGAATTTACGGGGACAAGGAGTCGGACGGACATAAAACAAAATTATTATTTTTGACAAGAGGCTGCTTACTAGGACTAAACTAATCTAGGGTTAAAAAAAATTAGCAAATTAAATTTCTATTTATATATGTATATTACTCACGGCCGTAGGGCTTCGTTAAACGCATGACCAGATGCTGCTGCACCCGTAGCATCTGTCACACACTAAAACCCAAAAATGTAGGGAAGAATATCTGAGGTATAATTATCGAGATTTCACTGTACAGTATAACGCCGTTAATTTGAAATTTAAGGGATCCAAAAAAAAACAAATTGAATTATGCGGAACCCTGTTAATTCATAATTCATGGTACAAAAAAATACGCTAAGAATCGTAAGATTCATGAAAAAAGCCATTAATTTTGTGAAAAACGTCTGTATTTTTGGATATATTAAGAAATCATTTCGAAAACGCAGTTATTATCCTATTACAAAGTTGGGACATTTCTGTTACTACGTGTAGTACCCGATATTTTTTGTTCTCACTCATGAAAAAATCAAAATATTTTTTCAATTTTTTCATATTTTGAATTAACCTGTAAGGCCCGATGGGTTAAAACAAAATACATTTTTGGTGGTGGGTTATTTTACACCCAGTATGAAATTATGTTTTTTTTTTAAATTGTTTTTCTGATATTTATTATATTTTTTTAATCTCAATCATGATTTATTGGAATGACACTATTGTAGTGTTGAATGGATGTATTTTAGGGATTTCTGTTAGAAAATTAAAGTGTTTTAAAAGATATTGTATATAATATGTACGTATTACATGCGCATCAATATGTGTCATACAAGGGCTCAGTCGAAACATTCGCTGACCATGAGGAACTTACGCGATCGCCATACGTCTGGTCGCTGGCTGGCATGTAACGATTTTTAATTTATTTATATTTTTTTTATTTATTTTCTTTACATTTTATAATATCTAGTCTCACAAAACGTCTAAAAAGACGTTTGTCTGTAGGTTCATTTTTACAATTAAAAGTTACACTATTATAAAATATTATTCACTTTATAAACATAAGAGATAAAAAACGAAAACAATTAAGTACAAAAACAACATAAAAGAAATTTTCAGTACAAAGTTAAAAATTTTAAGCAAATTAAGAAAAGAGCAATAAATAAAGAAAATAGCAAATTAAAAATATATATAGCAAAAATTAAGGAAAGAGAAAGAGAAATATATATAAATATATACATCACTAATTATTCATTGTCATTATCATAATAAAACACTTCACATCATTTCAATATTAATATAGTTCATATATAACTTATTTCGTTTTCTAATAACCACTTTTTAAGTCCTGACACTGAGTTTTTAGGCCTGAGGGAAAGGTACTTTGTATTTTGTTCAAGAACATTGGAACTCGATATTCAAGTGTCCTCAGACCATATTTGTTTGTTATTCTTGGTATTGTTAATATTTGATTTGTAGCGCATCTTGTGTTTCTGCCATGATCAACTACCTTTTTGTAAATTTCATTTTCGTGATTTTCTTTTATCAGCAGAAATAGAACTAATCCAAGAATTGGCAAAATATTTACGGATGAATAGACTAGTTTAGTATTTTGTCTTTGTTCAAAAACCTGTGGATTTAAACATTTAAGGATTTCTGAATTATTTATCTGAATTATTTTTTTTTCGAAAATATATTTATTACAAATTAAATTACTTGGGAATAGAAAATTTGAAATAAGAGATGAAAAATTACACATCCTTTTTTTTTATTCAAAATGGAAGAAACAAATTATGGCGAATTTCGAATTATCAGGGTTCAAATTAACGGGGTTTTACTGTATTACTGTATTAGGTCTTGTCTAGCACGTGGTAACATAGTAATTTAAATACGAATATATTTAGAGTTTGATAGATTGAAATGTGTATTAAAATTGTTTATTAGTTTAGGTCTACTCCGAAAATAATAGGATTGAAATGTGTCTAAAAAATTTGACTGTCTTCTCTTTCAGTGCAGTTCTTCTTTGCAGTGTCCGGTAATTTGGCTGCGAATGTTTGTAATCACTGTCCAGAATTTAGCTTTACAGCAGACAAATGTGATTTGCAAGCAGGCGAATGTTGCAAATCATTGCATAAATTCTTGTAACAGTCCCTTCATCCCAATTATGATAATTTCATTGTCTGTCCGTCCGTCTGACATAACTTTGTGTAATGTCCGTAACTTCTTTATAGTATATTTATCATTATTTTTCTTTTTTTTCTATAAATAAATATACACTTATTCTTTAGGAACCGACATGTAAAGACGTATCAACATAACTATTGATTTATTTTTATAAATCAATAAATATTTATTCTTAAAGAACCGACATGTAAAAGTTCCGTCATTTTTGACAGGTTACAGCTAGTAATATATTATTTGTTAAAAATATACTAATTTTTGCACTGTAAATATGTAATTCATTTCGAATAATGTTTATCTCTGATAACACTGATCTATTGGGAATCCAAACTAGGAATATATATTTTTCTTTTACATATCCTAAATGAATTTTTATAAAAATGATATTTAGTAAATGAAATAGATATGTTCAAAATATTAAATAAATCTTCCCTGATTAATAATGTTTCTTTTAATATTGTTTCAGGTTAACGAGTGGGATGATTTGCCCCATAAAATATGTTTTCGTTGTTCGGCTAAAGTTGCAGATTTTCATGAATTTTTGGAAAAATGCGTTAAAACACAGGAGACATTTTCGCAGATGCTCGGAAAAGATTTCAATTATAAGAGAGATAAAAGCAATAAAGTAAGAAATAATTGGGAGGCAAAGTTAAACAAAAACAAATTATCAAATGATGAATATTGCGATAAATTGGTAAAGAAAGCCCTGGAATCAGTTGCTTCACTAGGTTTTGAGAATACTCCAGAGTTGGCAAGCTTTGGTGTCAAATCCAAATCCGCCGACCCCAAGTGTTCAATAATTAAAAGGTCCGACACACCAAAAAAACTCAAAATAAAACTTAATAGAGTAGATGGCGGTAGGTTTCCTGGTGTTGAGAAAAGGAACGGTAAATTTTTTATTGTGAATGTGAGAAAAAAAAGTGTGTCTTTTAAAGATCCCAAATCAGAAGAGAAAAAAAATGTAGATGCTTCACCGAAGAAGGACGGTAACCAATCCAACCTTATTAACCGATTTGAGTCAATTCAAGAGACTTTAAAGAAATTTAAAACAGAGATTAAAAAAAAACAGGCAGATTCAGCGAGGGTAAGCACTGAAACAAAATGCGAAGCTGAGCCAAAACCTGAAGTTGAAAAAGCTAAAAGTAAAGAACACCCAAACGAAAAGGTTTCGGAAAACTTTACTATTGTGAAGGTAGCGGGTGTAGGACCTGTCTACACTTGCAAATTTTGTGATCATCTTATTTTGGAGAAGCACAGAATGTATACCCACAAATGTTTAGTCCTGCGATCATCAAAAGAAAATCCTCCACGTACTGAGCCATCTCCAAAAATTGTAAATAATACTTCTGAAAATTCAATTGCAAATCATGTGGAGTTGCACCGTGAGAACAATAAAAATGATAAAATATTAGAAACACCCCCACCCACACGTGAGGCTGCACCGGTGACCACAACTGTACCACAAAGAAAACGAAAAAGTGAATCCAGTACAACGTCAAAATTAAATGAACAAATAAAACAAATGAAAGTGAACACGCCAACATCTACAACGCAGCCTAGATTACTACCCTCGGTTGATAGCAATGCTCCTGCCGAAACCGCTCTGCAGATCCCCAAGAAGTTGCAAGTTGTTCCTGATACATCTACTGCCACACTTAATATCACCAATATTGGTAATACTCCTCCTGCTGAGTTGTTGTCAAAGAGTTTTTTTTTAGTACCTATGGGAAATAATTCATATTCTTTACAAACTACTCATCAGTTAGAAATTAACCCAACTGTTATTGGTAACTCTATAAGTACACCATCATTTAGCTCCATTGAAAATTCAATTCTACCTGATTCAAATAAGCTTGTAATGAAGTCAACTCCAGATACAAAAACAAAGGAGAAAGTCATGTCCACAGTTACAAATACAAATACTAGGAATGGAACAGGTAAAAAGAATCACTCGTCACACAAACAGAAAAAAAAAAAGGTTTTGTATAGTGAAGAAAATACTGCTAAAATAGAAACACCTAGTGCGCCTTACCCAGTAGGTCTTCTTTGTCGAAATAACAGCAATGGTAGCACACAGGGATTAATTAATCACCCATCAGCAGAAAATATTGCTGACTTTGTTTCCAAATCAAGGCATGATAGGAATGAATTCCCTCAGTATACTATTCTACCACCTAAAACACCGGGAAAGATTGTTATAGCCACAGTTCCATCAGCGAAAAATATTAAAGATTCACAAAAACCCATTTCAGAGTTATCAAAAAAACGCAGTCGGAAACAAAAACTTAAGGTCACTGCCGACTGGAATCCAAAAATGCCAGAAATAGATACGTCACAAGCAGTTCAAAGTGAACATTTTTTTACATATGTTAATCTCGATCCCATGTTAAAGCCCTCGTATGTCCTTCCCACCCAAACTCTGGTCCAAGAAGCCCAGATCAGTACTACAAATGTACCAATTTCTTGTTCCCCATCAACCCCCAAGATCCTACCGAAAGAATGTCAATCAGAAAAAAAAAAGACAAAAAAAGATGATTCAACCTCAAAATACGTTTGTTCAATATGTGATTTGGAATTTTCTCGAGAGAAAAAATTATTTGCACATGTGAAGTCACATTACCAAGGGTTTTATAATGATGATGATGACTGAACACACATAACACAAGAGGTGATAAAAAATTTATGAAAATATGTCCTGTGATGTTTACATAATGGTCAGATGTATTTTCACACAAAGATGTGTTGAAGTGATACCATTCTTTGCATCTCAAAATAATTGTCTTCTGAATAGATTTTGTACAGTATCATCTATGGAGAGATTACCTTCAAATCACAATCTAGTTGTGAAAGAAATGAGTATGTAAGGGATGAATGTAATGTTAACATTAGACAGGAGAAGTAGAATAAAGAGAAGTAATTTATTGATCTGGCCGAGCGATGACAGGAAACTCTTTTAGATATGTGAGGAGAGAGTGGATGGCAAAAGGAATCAAAATGACCAAATACAAAACATTTTAGATTGGCACTGTAGAGCATGAGTGAGTCATGTCCTCTCTTCCTTTCCAAACAAAAATGTTTTGTGCAGCTTTTAGAAATCATATTTTAAAAACATGCACTTCCGGAAAAGTGGAGCTGCAAGTTTAATCTAATTATTACATAATTAAAAAATTGAAATGAAAAAATGGTTTGTCGTAATCATATTACTACTCCATGGCTTCACGACCCGTTGAGAACCTTTGCGTGATATACAACATGGTGCTAAGCGTCTCTATCCTGGGCCAACATATTCCACTCGGAGATAGGAATATGGAACATCTTCAGATTTCTCCTCAAATTGTCACTCCATTTAAATCTGAATCTGTTGCCGTATATTTGGGATCCCTCAAGGACCACTCCTCACAGCAGATTCCGTATTAATGCGCTCTGTATGTCCTGCCCGTCTTATCCATTATGATTTTATTGCGCTGACTAAGTTGGGATTTAATTCCGAATTGTTGTGAATATGCCATTAACCTGACAGACTATCTCCCACTGGGCAATATATTTTTCGGAGAAAGTACCTTTCAAAAACATTCAATTTCTTAACCAAGTCTTTTGTAAGAGTACATCATATTTATTACTTTGACTGTGTTATTTGATTTAAATTCGACCAAAATTCTCTATAAAACATGTACGTATGCATTCCAGAATTGTAGTTACCGTGTTATAGATGTCATATATTGATCATCCTATACAAAGTATTGCGGCTAACATTTTTTAAATAGATAAAAAAAAATAGAGATGCGAAAATGAAATACGTGTCACATCAATATTCTTACTATTTTCAAACTAAGCTAAATGCTTGTGCTATGAAAATAGGACTAACTTGCTGGTCTGGAGTAAGATCTGAACCCGCGACCTTTGGATCACGAGGCGAGAGCCCTAACCACAAGACCAACAAACTACCAATTTAGTGTTTCACATGTATTTTATATTTTTCTAAGTGGAAGTAATTTTTTTCGGTATACATATTGTGTCCAATAGTATGTATAAAAAATACTGCAACTTAGAATTTGTATCAAATATGTGCAAAATAAACTAAAAATGACCTCGTTATTAGTTATGGTACTTTATGTAGGGGTCCGTATGTTATTTTTTGTACACTGATGTTTTATTATGTGTACTGGTGCATACAATCACTGTATATCCCCCTTAAAGAATTTCTCAACGCTGCCGTACAGCCAAAATTGAATAACTAACAAGTGGAGAGTAATTTAAAGATTTTTACTGTCGTGAAAAAATGTGTTAGATATTTCATTAAATTGATAATATTTTTCACAATAAGAATGCTTCTGATCCAGCAAAAATTATTTATTTATTAAAATTTTAGGTTTCAAAAAATAAACACAAAAGTAAAATACATTCCGTCATAGTCATTTTTAATTTAAGCTCATTAGAAACTAAGATATAGAAAAAACATTTAAAAAATTTTTGCAGTATTCAATTTGGATTGTATGGTGACGATATGTACGTTAAGTTATTCAAAGGGGCAAATGCAGATTTGTATTATTGATATTTTTTACACTGTGAATACGTCCTGTCTATTCTCACATCTTGACCACAAATATACAACATTGTCATTTTATCAATTTTAACATTTGACAGATTTTGAAATTTCTCCTTGAAACTTAATGCGTACATTCTGTTTATTTTGGGTCTTGCTAATATAATAACCTTGTTATTATAATGAGAATAAGGGAGTAAGTTTGGTATTTTTGAGAGATTAAATTGAAATATATTTTACAATATCCTCAGATGCCATTTGAAATAAATTTTGCCAGTCAGTGAAATTAAATTCTTTCAAGAAAAATAATTTATATATAATGTATGCAGTGGAATCTTGTCTTGATATTATAATTATAATACAATATTATTATAAAACAGCTAAAATTTTGTAAGACGAGTAAGAGAATCATACTTTTGATATACATAGTGTGATTTTAAGTAGTTTTTCCATATGAGTATTTTGTTTTATTGACTTTATTTTATTTTGGTGGAAATCTGTCACAAGATGTGTTATTTATGCAGCTTGGTAGACATTTTGATCGGCCTTTCTGGTATGTATAAAGACTTGCAGTATTTTCAAAACTCAAAAAATTAAAATGTTTGCTATGTGCAAATTGGAAGTGAAAAGACATTGAATAAGTTTACTCAAAATCTAGAAAACGCCTCTCGTGGAAAGACTGAAAACAGTCACTAGTAACTTAAAAGAAGTTGCCATATTTATATATACATTGTTGATAGGAAATTATGATCAAACGATAAGATGATTATCAAAATTTTCCTGTGTGATTAGAAATGTACTAGATGTGCTGATAATGTAAATAAACTAACTTTGAAACGTTGACTTATTTATGTTTCTTTATTAAAGTCGTTATAATTTATTTCTGAAAATCTTTTATGTTATGTGTAATGCAGGATGTTTGTAAATAAATAAATATGGGTTATATTTGAATAATACAAATGTTATATTTTATTCGGAATTAATTTCAAATGGTTGGATTGTATAATAATAATAGTGAAATTAAAAGATAAAACATATTTTATGTTATAGTAATGAAAAAAAAAAACGTATAAAAGTAAGTAACTATACATATATTTTTTTTTTATTTCACTGGATGTATGTTGCAATTTCAAATAGAAGAATTATTTTAAATATTTCATTCACCATGCCCCCCTTTTTTAAAAATAATTTAATTAAAATATTTTCTTGCTGCTAGCTAATTTAAATCTTGTATTTTAAAGTAAATTCGTCAAGAAAAGGGAGATGAATGTGTAGGGGGTGAAATCATAAAAAATTAAAATGTTTTAAAAAAATGTCCATTGCCCACTGGCGTCGGGGATGTAATTTCCGGATGCAGAGGAGTGTGTGTGTAAATAATCTTTATTTAAATATAAATGTTAGTGCCTCTTCGGATTGGATTTATATTTATATTTATACATGCAACTTACATCATCTAACATTTAAAAGCTCATTGGTGAATTTTGTCACACGGTAAGTGCGCTCTCAAATAAGCACAAAACAGTGTTCTCAAGGCTCGACTGGATAACAGGTGCCTAATGCTTTTCTAATCAGTTTTAGCATTTGAATATGAAAAATCTACCATCCCTTGTAAACATGTACATACATATGTATTAATTAGTATTTTGAATTTGGTATTCTGACGATGTTGTAAAATAAATAAATATTTCTGGTTATTTAACCTTTAATTTATTATTACCTTACTTTTTATAAATAACAAAAATGATATATATATATATGTAGAGAAATATTATCGATTTATTATAATTGGACACAGTTAAGCGAAAAGGATCTAGTCCACATGAAGTCACTTGATATTTACAGATACTATTAACGTTTGAAGTTTATAAGATATTTCTTCATTGGTATTCGTTTTAAAATTAATTGAAGCTGTGATATTGTGTATAGAATATTAATACTTTTTTATTGTTAATTTTGTATTTTCCGAGATATATGTAAATTGTGATTAAAATGAATTATAATAAAAAAAAAAACTTTTCTTACATTTGGGTTGGTTCTAAGGGTGATTAAAAATTGTAAATCTTTTGTTTTTTGCATGGATCTTTTTTTTACAAACAGATAGTATCGATATTGAGCATCAGTTTGGTGCACTTAAATAATTTTTTATCATGTTTAGGATTGGATCCTTTTCGTGTAACTGCGTCCAATTATCATGACCATCATCATCATGAATGACAAACTCAATATCTTCTCTCATATTCTATCGCATCTCATAATAGCAGAATGAAATGGCAGCACATTTCTGTCCTGATAATCTCTTACATTGTTTATATTCATGCAGCTTCGTTGCACTCATATTTAATAGGACAATCTTTCATTTGAGATCATCGCACGGTAACTGGCAATCGTGAAATATGCATACATTAGTGGCGTGTGGCATATCCTTGCAAAAAAGCTGTGTATTAGGCTAGCGCCACACTACGTCTGTCTTACATCGCATCAAATCTGCGAGAACGGATTGAGCGATTGTCCGCGCAGTGTGTTTGGTAAATGTATATTATGAAAAATTTATTCGCTGAAATAAAATGATTAAAACTTTGTAAAAAATTATATTTTTAATTTTCGCAAGGTTTTTATCATTTTATTCGACTTTAACTAAAGAGAATAATTTTTTTTTATAATTGATATAAGTTACCGTAATGATAGTTCAACTTTTTGCAAAAAGTAAGTCAGACGTATTGAAAAATTCTGATATTGCATATATATAATTAGGTCATGATTGCTTGAACATTTTCGACTCATCAAGGCAGGAATCCACCCGTAAAGTTTTTACTATTAGTTATGAGACACCCTGTATACATATATTGTAGTTTTTTTTAACTGAATACACACAAGCTACTGGCCCAGAATCTTAATGAGTCTTGTGGCGTTCTGGTGACCTATCGGTGATTTGAAGAGTCCTACTGAAAAATATTCTTCCAGGATGTGTGGCCGGGCGGAAACCATTAATTTGCTTAACCATATAAAACTTGAACCACGGAGGAGTGGAAAAAGATCCTCTAGACAGAAGAGTCCAAATTTGAAATCGCAGCCAATTCGGACAGTATAAAGATCAATGTTTGGATGCAACAGTTAAGCACGGAGGAGGTTCAGCAATTGTGTGGAGGTATCATTCAGCGAATGGGGCTGGACCCTTGATCAGGGTTCATGAGAGACTAAAGGCAGATGGATGAAAATATTAAGACTTTTTCATCTGGACGCCATTTGATTGGGCAAAACTTCGTCCTACGGCAAGGCAATGACTCCAAGCCCACATTAAAAATTTCAATAAGAAATCCTTGCTAGGGTCCTCGATTTGAATGATTGGCCTTCCCAGAGTTCCAATTGTAATTTATGTGAGTACCTTTGGGAATATTTGGACATTAAAAAAACAAAAATGCCCAACAAATAAGGGATATCTGTGGAAAGTAGTAGAAGAAGAATGGACAAAAATACTCGAGGAATTCATTAAAAAACAAATTGCAAGGGCGCCGACACGCACGGCAGAAACATGCGCGTTATGAAGGGGGGGGGGAACTAAATATTAAGTTTGAATTTTATTTTTAATGCAGTTGATTTAATACAATTTAAGTAAATTGATTTATATTAAATGTAAATGTGACCAAATAATGGCTTTTTTATTTTTTAAATATAATTTTTTATTCATTAGTTATCAACATTTATTCAAAGAATATATATATACATACACACACACACACACAGGGTTATTTGAAAAACATTAATAACCTCGCAGGATTACATTCCTGCCTTGATTATGAGTCGAAAATGTTCAAGCAGCCATGACCAAACAATAGTTACGGAGATAGGCGACATCTAAGTTTGCATTTTTTTTTTTCGATATTTCTGACTTATTTTTTGTAAAACGTTGGACTATCGTTACATTAACTTATATTGAATATGAAAAAGTCATTCCCTTTAATACAAGTCGAATAAAATAACAAAAACATTCCAATTGGAATTTTATCATTTTATTAAACTTGTATTGAAACAAATGAATTTTTCGTAATTGATATAAGTTACTGTAATGATAGATCAACGTTTTTTTTTTAAAAGTTAGAAATATTGAAAAAAAATGCAAACTTTGATATTGCATAACTCCATAGCTATTGGATATTTGGTAATGGGTGCTGGAACATTTTCGACTCATAATCATGGCAGGAATACAGTCCTGCGAGTTTATTAATGTTTTCCAAATAACCCTGTATATTTTTTTAAAACATAATAGTCGGTAATGGCATAACGTAAGTTTATGCCCACTACACGCCACTGGTATGCATAAATATGTATAGGCTTTTTTAAAAATGGTGCAATTAAACATTATTTTTTCACTATGAATGATGAAATTTATATTTCATATAATGTTTATTGATCAAAATTAATTTGTTAATTCATAACAGTAAACACCACTCCTCCTTCATTGGGCTCTTCATCGTGAACTTCTTTATCACTTGTTTCATTATCTGAAGAATTGTCAGAGTCTTCGCTGTCCATTTCAGCCACTTCCCTGTATTTGCCTCTTGACACGGATGACAATGGTAAGTCTCCGATGCTCTTACCAAGTTGAGCTGCCAATCTTTCTGCAGCATGTTTTGTTTGCACTTCCTGGAAGAATAAAACTTTTTACTACAGTTAAGAAATGATTTCTGTACAATATCTATTTAGCTATTGCGAGTATAAGATGGTGAAAAAGCTGAGAAACTTTTGAAGTTGGATTAATGCCACAGTAATTGCTCTCATCATCCTCTGTGCATTGAATATGAAATATGTTAGTCAATTATATATAGAAACTTGCTGGAATAAAGAAAAATAGAAACCATGAAACAAAGTAAAAATTATGTTAATTCTCTATTGCAACTAATATTGCAAAAAGTGAGGCAACTGAGATATACATATACTTGGCCGAAACATATTTAATAAAATGAGCATTAAAAATGGGAAATGATAGAACAAAATAACACAATCGCCCGTATTCCGAAAAAAGTAATATTGGGATCTAAGATCTTTATCTTTAAGTGGTGTGGTCAGAGGGAGAAAGAAGAAATATAAAGAAAGAAAACAATATTTCTCTTTTCTATGGTCCAACGCGATAATGACACTCCAACACCATAATTTTACATCAGGACGCTGTGGGAGAGGAAATTAATAAAGTGCATGTGAAATAATCTTTTTCTATAAGCTTTAAATACAGCATTAGTACGTATTTGATGTACTTTTAGTCTAACATGAAAATAGTGAGGTTACATTTGCGGCATAGTGAAGCTGTCAAACCAGACTGGAGAAATAGGACATCGCAAATAAAGGTATTTACTTTGAGAGAGATGTGAAAATATACAAATCTTATTTAAGTAAGACGTATACTTATGTCTTGTTTATTTTCATTCTGGTCTCTTATTAAGTGTTGGGATAAAAATCTTAGATCCCAATATTGATATTTTCGGAATATGGGCGTATACAATGGTAAGTACATCCATACAGATACGTATAGTACAAACCTTCAAATGCTGATTTTGAACATCTTGAAGTCGCAAAGATTCCTGTAGAGGGATTTCCTGTATAGGCCCATGAATGGCAGGAGGAGGTGTGGCTGCAGTAATTTCCCAAAATTTGCCCCTTTTACGAAGCAATTCCTTGCTGGGGTCGTGGACATTTGACACAGTAGTCTTATAGGGTTTGAAACTGACTCTTTGGTTTGGTTTAACCTTGTTTATAGTATTTTCAAATATGTATTTTATATGTTCATCCATATTATCTGTTTTTGACTCATTTATAATTTTATTACCTAAAGAAGTGAATGAATTGATTTCCTTCAAGTCTTCGGGTTTAATGAGAGATTCTTCTTTCTTTAGTATAAGTATCCTTTTCTTCACATCTGTGCTCTGGGCTATGATAGCCAACGGATCTTCCGGGTCGCTATCATCATCAGAATCTAAACATTCTAATCTGTCTTGTTTATTTCCTTGTCCCTCCCATTCGATATTGTCTACCGCTGTTTTATCCAGCGTAGACGCTGTATTTAAATTCAAGTTGGAAAAGAGATTGCAAGATTTTTCAACTTCATCTTGATGTGCTAATTCAACTTTCAACTTTTCTTGAAAAAGTTTTATCTTTGCACCTTTATCTGGTAGTCTGTTTATGAAATTTCTGTAAAATTGTTGGAATTTATAAAATAAGAATGTTCTTAAATTTTACACTAATAACCACACCATGGGTCGGTTGTATCAACTTGGTTTTTAGTTATTGTTCATTTAATGCGTAGATTTTTACAAAAACGGTTGTTCGATTGGTGGAAAACGCAAAATCTATGCTAACGTTTACTATAAACCAAGTTGATACAACTGACCTTTAGAGGCCAAATAATTTGTTATTTTATGCAATACATATTTGAATGATGTAATTTAATTTGCATAGAAAGCGCAAATTACTAAATATTTAAGAACTAGGTAAAAAAATTTTTTCAAAATATTGCAGCTATGAAGGATGATGACATTTAACACAAAGAGATTTGAGCAAGATGTATGTATGTTCGTATTGTCATTCATTAGGGTTGCCGTATTTCCATAATGAAAAATGAACTCCAGATACCAACAGTAAAAAAGGGGACAAATGAAGACACATCAAGGAATATAAGAAGACAAATTATTTTTGCCGTTAATTATTTTAAATTTTCATTAATATAAAAGCATTTTATTAGAAAGAGATAGGAAGGGGAAGTAAAAATGTTATTTTATTCTGTCGTATTCCGCTATCACTTTGATTTTATACCTTGTGGTTATTCGTTATATATGAAATTAAAACAAATTCACATTCCAGACATAATGCAATTTTTCCCAAATTTAGTGCTCAAAATGAGGATAAATCCAAACAAATGAAGACGCACAGCACCTTATCTTAACATAATTTATTATATTTTTGTAGTGTATGTTGGCGCGAACGAGAGAACCTCTGTGTGATGATGTCGGACGTGTACGGTGATGGGTGTGCAGCACAATAGCACATTTGAGACGGCTGTCAGTCTATGTTTGCTCGGGTTGAGAGTCAGACAATCATAGTAACAACTAATATTGTATCATATCGTTTTGCCAAAGGATGTTTATGAGTCATTGTATCAAGTTTGGAAAAGCTAATCTAGCATTATCGGGTTATGACAAAACAGTATTCAAAATTTTAGGAAATCTTTAGGACGGTTATTATATTGGGGGAAGAATAGGGAAATTTCACTTTTTTTTGATAGAATAATCTTTACTTTGGTCTAGAAAATATGTCTACAAAAAAAATGTTGTGTTTTTGTACATATTAAAAGTATAAAAATGATTTTGAAATTCAATATTTTAAATTCCCGCCAAAACACGTCATTTCACTAGCACGAGTATGTGTGTCACAATTGTATGGTACCCAGATATACAAATACTACAGCATTATACCAAACGCGCGAGTTGATACATCACGAACAATTATGTGCGTTTAAACAAAGCTGTATTTTTAAAGATTTTTATAATAAAAATTATGAATAAAAAGATTACTTCACATTATCCATACTGATTCACAGAATATAATTAATATTTATGAATCTATTTAGTGTATTTTCACCGGTATTTGTAATATGTATATGAAATTTCCCTATTAGAGATTTAGGTACTAGGCAAAACTAAAAATCTCAGGTTTTCACTGCTGTTCAGAATCTTCTGTGTGTAGTTTTCTGGGATATTCTGTCGTGTATATGTGACCTCTCTGGCTGACGTTGCGGATCCCATTGCAGGGTCCATCATTAGGCTGCACATCAGCCCTGATGATGTGTTTCGAAACGTCGGCCAAAGAGGTCACATATATACGGCAGAATATCCCAGAAAACTATACACAGAAGACTAGGCAAAATTGTTCTATTAAAGATTTCTAATTAAATTCACTTGGAGAAAGACATATGAATCAGTCAAATTGCAAGCAAGTAACCTGGTCTGATATCGTTTAGAGGGTTCTGGCTAAGGCCACAGGATGCCTTGAGGGCCGGAACACCTCCAAGTTCGCTAGAGGTACTGATAGGGTCTTTTCTGTTTCAGATGCTGACTTTGATTACCTGCCTGCAGACGGAAGGGACCATCTGCTCCTGTCGTCATGGTCATGTACGCCTGATGAAATTAGTTGGAATTGATCAGAATGAGATGAGACGGATGAACGCACGAGTTAGGTGCGGAGGGGTGTAGATATGTAGGTGTGAATGAGCGAAACTCTGTGTGGGTGTATCGGTAGTGTATGGTGATGAGTGGCACATGTGAACGAGAAGATCGTCAGTTTGCTCGGGTTGAGAACCGGACAGTCGTGGTAACGGCCATTTATATTATATCATATCGTTTTAATTATACTCGTAATAAACTTATGAATATCACGCTGAGTTTTACTAAAGCACTATCCCTGGACTACTCTCAGTAAGAAGAAAATTACAATTATTTATATAAAATAGTTTAACTTATTAAATAAACGCAAAACAATCATGTGGTGACATTGTTAATATAATTAATGAGAACATACCTACTTCTTTTTTTTTTTCAATTGATTCAGCAACACTGTAGATTGACATTTAAAAAAAAATATATATTTAAAAACAAATAATATAATTAATATTTTTTAAGAACATACTTCTTTTATTATTTCGTTGATTTCTACAATTTAGAGATGCAAACAAAGTACATATGTTCTTTTTAATTATAAAATAGTTTGCTTTTCTTCAGTTTGTGTGCATTATATTCTGATAAATGTGATTCCTTACAATATTCTATAGTATATTTTTTCTACGCGAATTCAGTTAAGTTAAATATAGATCTACACTTAGTCATTTTTTCATTACATTTCTATAATATAGATCCTCATAGCCATTCAAAAGGTATGAATCGAATTGAAAAACACTGTTTTTTTCCACTGTATATTTTATTTAATCGTTAAAATGTTTTCGAGATCACTCTCATTATCAATAACAAGTTTTCAACTAAGTTAAAAACTAGTTCGATTCATATTTAATATATTAAAAATGTTGAATTTTCACAATGTTTCACAAAAAAACTTTGAACATTCATTCGAAAGGTATTTTAGATAAGCAAATAAAAGGTAATGCAAAATGGAAGAAAATTAAAATGGCCAGCAGACTTCCATAAGCTCCAGAAAATTAAATAAATAAGAAGCTTGTATATTTTAAAGAAAATATTGAAAAGAATAGCAATATTTCAACGTGTAAATAATATAAAATCAACTACAGGTTGATTATTTGGTCACGGCACTTTAGGGATGTGTTGTGTACTGGTATCCGCTGGAAACGTTATAATCTAAATATAATAATTTTACTGTCTGTCCTGTAAGAATTGGAATTTACAGCTAAAAAATTAAATTACGCAGCTGGAGACTCATTTCTCGGTGGCCCGTCAAAAATATAATATATATGCTACACGTGGCTTAGCCGAGATGCGACCCATTAATTTACACCTACATTTGACATTTTACAGGCATTTTGTTATGTATAATTAATAAAATAAAAGAGTAGCTTGTGGTTAGGACTTTCGCCTTGTGATCCAAAGTTCGCGGGTTCGAACCTTTATTTTCAACGAACCAGCAAGTTCGCCTTACTTTCATAGCACAGGCGTTTAGCTTACTTTAGTAGTAGTAAGTAGTAAAAGTAAATAGTAAGAATATTGATGTGACAGGTATTCCGTGTTCGCATCTCTATTTTTTTAATAAATAATATTTCAATTACGTTCCATGATTTTTTATGGGTGTGCGGCTAGTATATCAAATAATTAAAAATATTCTGACATTTTCACGACCTCAGATTCACACATTCAGAATCCAGAAATAATCTTTATTTCATAAAAAAGCAGTGTAAAATTTCCTGTAATAGCTAGAGTTTTAATTCCAATATCTGTCGCTTGCGATGTCATGTTGATTTTCTTATTTTTTCAATCCATATAAAAATTTATAGAACCAAATATTTCCCTACTGAAGCTGTATTATATTCGGTGAATCTTCAGGCTGCAAATTCACTACATTCAGAGAATTACTTTTTCTTTAAATCTGCTATCTTCACAAGGGATTATCTTGAATAAAAACTATGTAAAATAACAACATTTTTACTAATTCTACAGACTAATCATATTTTTTCACAATGTAATCCAACATCACCTTGTAGGTTTTCTTATTATTTTGACGCATTGATTATTTGTCAAGCGAGCGAGATGAGTAGGTATTCTTTCGATTAATTATTATCAGTAAAATTATTTATTGAAATATTAAAATATGTTTGTTTTTATGTATATAAACGAGTTTGGGTATTTACCTGTTCTTATGTATTTAATAATATACTATTAGTTTGGGTATTTTAGTATAAATACTGGTAAAGCTGATTACTTAAATAAAGATAAACTTTTAACCCAATACCACCAGTTCATTTGTTTAAGTCTAGCACCACACTGAGTGGATCTTCCGCCTCGTCTTTTCTGTCGCTTCCCCTTCCCACCCTTCCCTTTTTATGCATTATCATAATTAAACTTTTATCACATATTCTTTATCATTTTTTTCTTAGTCTTTTCTTACCAGCTTCGAGGAAACTTCACTGGTCATACTAAATTAATATTTTTTGAAAATTATATAATTTTTTTTTACATTATGCAGTAAGTTTCCCAAAATAAAATAAATAAAAATAAAATCGGGAAAGCAAATGGGTAGACCGATCATCCGTGTAGTATGTTTGATAAGCGCATATTGTATGGAAAGAAATGTAGCGGCATTCCGCGACCGAAGAGATACAAGAGGCGAAGGATCCATGTAATGTGGCGCCGCACACTGTAATATATTCGCAATCTAGCGGAACTTAATTCAAAAATTAAAAATCAAGCAAATAAAAATTAGTAAAATATACACAGTAGCTAATTACCTAGACTATATGTTTTGATAATTATTTGCTAAATAACAGCACCGGTTTTCATATGACAACCTGGCAAAGTGATACTTGCATAGGCCGTCATTCTGACAGCAACTTTGTTCGTTAATTTGAGTCTTTGTGATCAAGAAAAAAGTAAATTTATTTCGAAGTACAGTTACTAATACACATATATATTTTATCTTCACATCTATGGCTACATTACAAAGTAAACTGTATTACAATATATATATTTTATTGCCAAATACAAAGCCATTTACTTGTACATGTCGAAATTGTAATATTTTTGAAGAAGTGTGACTTTGCTTTGATTTTACAAAAAATATCCATGGGTACCCAACGAGAAAATAATTTTATTTACTGCTTTGGTTCATATTCTGTAAGATTTCATTCAATTTGGCGGCACGTGTTTTCGACACTCATACAATATTTTTTAATTTTCTTTAGGAGTACCTACAATAATGAAAAGATAAATATTTTAAGTATGGCTTTTAAGTGGCAAAAAGGATCCAAACAGGTGCATTTAGATTTTTATAATACAAAAACACAACCAGGTTGATTCGAAAAGCACGCCTTGAGAACTAAAAATTTAAGTTAGCAGTCTTAGCGCAAAAATAGATGCGAAGTTGGAGAAAAGCTGTAGAAAATTTTTGAAATTTTTGGCTGAACATGATGAGTGGTTTGAAGATATAGTATCATTGCCTTCTAAGTTTCACGACCTGCTTCCATCCTCAAGTTCAGCAGGTTTACGAGATTGTACAAGATCAGGTAGGCCTTGGAAGTCATTCGAAAATGTATTTCGAAAATCCAAAAGAGAAAAAACATAGATCTAGTTTCTACAAAAACTCAAGAAGAATTAACGGTCGCCATTGAAGTTAGTCTGAGAACATCCGGGAAAAGGGATGCAGCCAATCTAATGAAAGAGGTAGCTGCTGAGTCTTCTTACTGAGCTACTCAAATAAAAAAAGCGAGACAAATTTTTGGAGTACCAGAGCCAAACTCTCTCTAGAAGCCGCCTTGACACTAATGGTCAATGCCAAATTGAGTACCCACCAGTATAACACACTGAAACAACAGTCGAGGGGTAAAAATTTTAATATTTATCCAGCTTACCATCTTGACAAGAAAGCGAAAACAGAGTTCCACCCTTCGCAAGATTCGATTAATCACAAAAATTGAAAAAAGTTCTTTTTTACAAGGATTTTATCATTTTATTGAAGTTGTATTGAAGCAAATGAATTTTTCACAATCGATATAAGTTACTGTAATGATAGTTAAACTTTTTGCAAAAAATGTTTCAGAAATATTGAAAAAAAATGCAAACTTTGATATTGCATATCTCCATAACTATTGATATTTAGGTCATGGTTGCTTGAACATTTTAAACCAGTAACCAATTCTTAATAAAGCACTCTCAGGGTTTGCGTTAATTACGTGACATGTTGTATATAAAACAAGCTCAATTTGTGCAAATATAAGTCGACTGAACCGACTTTAGTTTTTTTTCTTGGATGAAACGTTATGAATTTGAATAGATTTTAGTTATGTGGACATATAAAGAATATATTTATGAACCTTCAGGAAAAATTTCATAAAAATCTATTCAGTACATCCGGAGATAGAAATTAAATTAGTATACATTGTATTAAGTTCAGCTAGATTTGGAATATATCACAGTGTGCGCCGGCCTTGGAACACCAAAAATTTCTTATAATATTAATAAATGAAGTAGTTTAATGAATTTGACAGCATACGAAATAAAATGTTGAATTAATTGAAAATTGAATACTTATTAACCTATTACAAAGCATTTTCTCTTGGCGTTCTAGAAGCTCCAACAACTCAGTTTTCGTCTTTAGTTCGAGTTTTTCCACTTTTTCTGTTTTTGGCATGGGAGGAAGTAAACCTGGAATCTTTCTCGACATAATTGTCATTTGAATGGATTATCGAGCCAATTAAAATTATATAATGAGATAAATTACAAATACACTATTGGATCGACGGTTGATCAACACACTACAAAATGTCAAGATGACAGTTGAAGGATACGATGTGAAATTATGTTATCTATGGATGTGAAGCATGATCATAGACAAGAGATATAATGTTCTCAGATCATATACAAAAATATTTTGTATATGATCTGAGAACACAATTAGGTACATCTACTGGATTTTGTCCATAGGGTAATTCACTTTTTTCAAAAGAATCTACTTTGGTCTAGAAAATAATGATAGGGATTTTTTTTAAAGGTCGAATAATTCGCGTGAGGCGCAGATTATGCCACGCAATGCGCAGAGCGACCTTATCAATGGAATGTGAAGGAAAGCAGTGGGAGTTTCAAAACACTATACTATATACACATTTATTACCAAAACAACACAGTCAAAACTTACGTTCTAAAACACAATTTCTAATTTTATAACTAATCTTAGCCTACAAACTAGCAGTTCCGACCCCCACATAAGTTTGACTTGCCCATTCGCGTCTCGGTTCACAAAAAACACACGTTCACTGTCGGTGGGCTCCCGTGGCCGCAATTTGGATGCCGCGGGTGGCACACCGCAATCGGCTGGAGGCATCTGGTCGGAGTCTCGGTAACTCACGGGAAGCGCACGTGGTTCAGGTCGTGTCCATCTGCGGAAGCACGTGGCGTCGGCCCGTCGGTCCCCGCCAGAGCCGAGCTGCAGGAAAGCGTCAGGCCTTCCTCGGGAGCCTGTACTAGCTATCGCCTGGAACCGTCCAGAGCGCTGCAGGGCGCTTCCTCCTCGAGCGACGCTGGTGGCGCCGACCCACGTTCTTGAAAAACATGTGGCGGCGGCTAGAGCGCCCGCCGCCGAAGGGGCTGCCGCGGGCAGGAACCCGGGCAGCGCAAGCTGCTTCGTCGCCCGCGGTCTGTATGAGGGGGGTGCGGGGGTAGCCTCCCCGCACCCCCCGCGCTGGCGCTCCAACCAACCTCTTGCGGTGCGGGGTGACAACCGCGGTACCGCGCGAAATTTTACATATTTAACAATATATTTAAACAAACATATTTAAACTAAAGCTTATTTTCTAATAACAGAAAAAGTACGCGATGCGGAACGTCACATGTTGGTCGCGGTCGCATCAATACGTGTACAATTTTTTTTCCTATACATTTTATGATTTTGAAGTTTAACATTTTAATCTCCCGCTAAAACATTTCATTTCACTAGACATGCCTAGGTGCATCACAATTTTATATACAAATTTCACGGCATTTCACCAAACACGCGAATTGGTACGTCACAACCAATCATGTGCGTTTTAGTGGCGGGAATATAGGTGATATAGGCGGGTAATATAGGCGATATTTCCCTATTTTCAGACTAGACTCAGCGGGTAATATAGGCGATATTTCCCTATTTTCATACCCCTTCCCCTCCCCTGACATGTTTTTGATGCAAATCTGTACCGTTTGACCGATCGGACTCAAAATTTGGAAACTTATTCTTTAGGACTCGGCGAGTAACAAAGGTGATATTTTCCCCCTATTCTCATACCCCTTCCCCTCCCCCTGACATATTTTCGATGCAAATCTGTACCGTTAAACCGATCGGACTCAAAATTTGGAAGCTTATTCTTAAAGACTCGGCGGGTAACATAGGTGATATTTCCCCCCTATTACTATACCCCTTCCCCACCCCCTGACATATTTTCGATGCAAGTCTGTACTGTTTGACCGATCATACTCATAATCTGGAAACTTATTCTTTAAGACTCAGCGGATAACATAGGCGATTTTTCCTCCCTCCTCTTTTACCTTTTCTCCTCCCCCTGATATATTTTCGATACAAATATATACCGTTCGAATCAAACCTTTGTTTCCCCCCACAAATTTATTTATTTCAACTTAATCCTTAACCCGTGCAACGCCGGGTACGAACAGCTAGTAATTAATATTAATGAATCTATTTCATATAATTTCACATGTTTTTAATATGTGAAATTTCCCTAGTGAGATAAATTATAAAAGTCTCACAGAGGCGAAGAAATTTATACGGAAAACGTGTGTAGCGGTACCTGTTCAACCCTGTGCCATGTACCGACCCAGAGTTTTGTTTATATTAACATAATAAAAATCTCTGTGATATAAACAATAGGGTCGAGCTAGGGACTTGGCGACACCACACCAGTCGGGCTTCTGCCGTAAGATCGGGCAGACTTCCGCGCGTCATCTATTTCTTTGTTCGTCATTACATAAAATATTACTTGTACACTTTAACTTGCTTCCGGGGCCTATCTCCGGGAAGAAATAAACAGTAACTGCATATCGCTCTTTCATTCCATCGACCTACGAATATTCCCAACACGTGTATGGAAACTTAAGCTAACTCGCACAAGTTTTAAGCCCTGTTGCCATCCTATAAAGACTTCTATACACTTTTCCCATATAAATAGCTTCGTTTCTGTGAGATTCTTATAATTTATCTCAATTAATAACTAAGTTCGCCCGAATCAGATGATCGCAAACAATATAACAATATATTAATTAAAATCTGTCTCCGACATTGCGATATATCATTGTGATAAAGAATATTAATAATAGCGTATAAATTAGAAATACTCTATTCAAAGTAACACAATTGATTTATATTATTATTACTTAAAATTAAAGGAATACTACGGCTCGAATGAGATCTAATCATCAGGTCTGATTATTATTAATTCAAATATATAGAAAATGTGTTTAATTGATACCGAAATTATGTCACACACAATACTAATTTCTAACAGTGCACTCTTCATAAGTCCAGTTCTTACAATTAGCACACTGTATTCACTTTTCTCTTGTCTTTCAGACTGCTTCTGCAGTAGGTAAAGCTCAATACATACCAAACATAAACAATTTTCATCTTCAGATAATATATCCTGATGAAGAATATATTTTCTTGCCATTTCCTTTGTATTTGTGTTTTTGCTATTTTTTTCACAGAAACTCTTTTAATTATTTTTCACCGTTTTCTTTATTTTTTCTGTTTATTTCAATTCTTCCCGTATTGCTTCCATTTCATCAGGAGAATCGGTGAAAATTGCCGTGAATCTTTTTTCCTTACTCCAAACGTAGTCTTTCTTTCAGATTCTTTTGGGAAAAACTTACGGAGTACGAATGTACAAACAACAATTCTGGTCGACAGTGTTTTCAAAAAATTGTTACACAGGTATGGGGTTGCTATACTTGTGTAGCCGACGCCGACCATTATCTCTGATATTATTCAATTGTTACAAAAAGGCGATAAAGGGAACAGAAAAGGAAAATTTATACGTTCATATATATTATGTAAAATAATGCACATATTTGAAGTATGTAAAGTGAAAGCAGAAAATGAGTTTACAATTAAAAACGTACATATCGTCACAAAAATTGCTCTTTGGAAAATCCCGGCATGCAAGGCTGGCGGATAAGTTTCTAGGTGCCAGGAGCTTTTGTGAGTCGAACCGTCAGGAGACGTTGCAGAGTCAATATTACAACCTAATTCATTCTACCATACAGAAGAATATCAGCACGCACGGTGTTAAATTTTGTATTATTTTTTACGCAAGTTTCGAGAGAATTCTCTTTCGTGTAAACTAACCTTAAAACAAAGAAAAAATACGGGCTGTCAAATGAAATTTTGATCTTTGCTTTTTGTCACAATTTTTATTCTATAGAGATAACCTCAAAATCATGGCGCTAGCTGGGTTAAAATTTTTGAGATTTTGTAAACCAAATCAGTTACAATTTACTACGTATAATGAAAATATAGTTTCTGCGGTAAATATTGCATATTTAAAAAAAGAATACCGCTTATCATTCAATTTCTAGAACTAATATCATTTAATGTCATTTTTTCTGTTTATTTTTAGGGTTTAAGAATTTTTTCAAATAAATATGGCACAGATGTTACAAAACAAAGAGATTTCCAAAAAAGTGTTGAAAATTGGGATAGTTCGGTTAAGAAATCAAAAACTAGTAAGGCTATGAAAGCTTATCTTGAACGAGCGAAGGCGCATGATGAGTTTATGAAGCAACAGGAGATAGCCTACCAGATTGGGAAGAGGCATCTTGCTAATATGATGGGAGAGGATCCGAGTACATTTACTCAGGAGGATGTAGATGTTAGTATTCTTGTACTCCTTTATATAGTAGAATCTGTCTTAACCCTTTGATTAGTGAGTTAATTTTTCACACATTTTTTCTCACTAAAAAACGAATATTTTTTTAATAACGTAAAAATTATTTACAAATATCCTTGCGTCAAATATCATAATATCGAAATTACATACGTGGCATAGAATTTTTTTTTTTAAGATTTATTTGTTAGATTTTTAGATTATGGATCCATTGAGTGCCGCCGCACATGTGTGGCCATATAACTCAAAGGGTTAATGTAAATTGATATACTTTTATGTATTCCCCACAGAACTATCTGTTGTAAGAACATTGCGCTAAAGTAACATAAAAATTATTCAGGGAACTCTTTCGTTTAATTTACGGCAGCAAAATTACTGTGTCCATGAGAGCAATTACAACATCCATCATGAATTTTATATTCCTTGAATCAGGTGGCTAATTCTTTTACACCAAAGTCAAAGTTTTTCTATTTTTGTTTAAAATTCATTAAAAAGTATGCATTAAACTTATAAAAATCTAGCAATTCCTTGTGTTAAGGTTTGATGGTCTAATTTAAAAATAATTATGGATAATTTACTTACATATTTATAACAGCCTTTATTTATTTTAAAGAAATTATAATGTGATAATTTAACTACCTAAAAAATCTTGTATGTTTAGTTTTTGCATTTATTCTTTAAAAATATCCCACTTATCTGCAATTCTTTGATTTCTATTCCAGCGTTCTATTGAATATCTTTTTCCTAGCGCCATATACGATAAGAGGGCTAAGCCTATGATGAAGCCACCCAATGAACTTTTTCCTGCGAGGAAAGCAGCTGAGTTTGATGAGGCAGGAAGGCCTCATGATTTTCTTTTCTACACTGGAAAACCTAATTTCTTCAGAGTACTCTTTGTAAGTCTTTTTAAATTTTGAAAAAACATTAACGATTTTGCTAGTGTAGACAAGTGATTGATTGTTTGCCTATTGAAATGAAATATTGACATACCTCTTTTTAAAATACAGTGGACCCTCAATATTCGTCATGAATCCTATCCCGAGAGAAAGATGAATATCCAAAAAGACAAACATCAAAATAATTTTTCCCATAGGAATTAATTAACTTGGTTTAATCCTTTCCCAGCTCCGAATTTTGCTTTTCTACTTTTTAACAAAAAATGCTTAGTCGTTATGACAGAGATTAATTCGTGGTGCTATAAAAATACTGTAGAACTACATAAATAAAATTTTAACCAGAAATTTACCTTTTGGATTAAAAAAACAATGGTTGTTAAGAGTTTTTATTTTTTATTTTAGAGGTTAGGCTTTTATTTGAAAGGGGAGTCACCTTCCTTGACTTTGGGTAATGTCAATTTTGGTAATTGATGCCCTGATGGTTCAACAGTATTTCACCAGAATTCACTTTTTTTAAATAATTTATCCAATGTTGTTGATTGTGTTCCATTTTTTTTTAAAATTTTTGATAGTGAATAATAACTTTTCGGCTGAATATCAAACAAAATTTTTGACAAAAAACATACAATAGGCATGATGACAGTATTGAAGAATTAAAGAATAAGTGATTTTAGTGAAGAAAGGATTCTAAAAAATGATCCAGTTTTAATATACACTTTGAGATTAATAAGATTTTCAATAAAATAAAAGTATAAAATTGTGCAATCCGCCATTTTAACTGAATGAATACTGAGTGAATGACGTCACGCCTCAGTACCCATCACCGTGTCTTTGAACCGTTGCCATAGACAATGCAATGTTTACTGAGGCTTGACGTCACGTAGATGAAATGACAGCTGCTGGTGTTTTTCCGCGAAATTAAAAATATGTAGATGAAAATGCAATTATTTGCATAAAATAATGGTAGACGTGTACCTACGATATACAATGTTATTTCAAAATCTGTCATGCCTATTATCAACATGGACAGACATTATAGGTTCACTGTAGTGTGATTTTGTGATATTTTTTATTTTTTATTTATTATTTTTTCTGTAGCATTTCTTTGTGATGGAATGGTTAATGGATGGATGGATTCTTGGTAATGGAAGAAGTGATAGTTTTTTATTACTTATAATGTAACAAATTGCGAGCTCCCTTAAAATATTTTTCCCGGGAGAGGGGGGGTGTTTCTTTTCTAGTAATATCATTCTTTTAAAGCTGTACAAGTAATTATTACTGTTATTCTTCAGATAATTTTTTAATTTGTAGGATATAGTGACGTACATGAAGGAATTAGAAAAATATCACGACAGTTTGATAAGGAAGAAAATTGGCATTGATCCCAATACTATCATGTAAGTGGCTGTGATTTTTTTCAAATACATATAATCAATGCTTATTTTTGCACACTTAAAAATATTCATTTAATTTCTTCACTTTGTTTGGAGACGACACTAGAGGTTTTATATTTCGGACAACTGGCCCTTCCTCTGACTTGTTTTATTGACCTCGAAAGTAACCTAACAAAGCAGTGACTTTTTCAGCTAGATGTTTGCTTAGAGAATTGTGAATTATGTTGATGCACAAACGTAAATCTGGGCTATTCTGCCGTAATCACTATTGCCAACATTTCAGATCCCATTGTAAGATCCATCATAACTGTTGTCGCTGATGATATCAGATTGAAAATACATGTCAAAGCAGCCCAGAAAACTCCTAATAGAAGATTCCAAACAACTGTGAAACATTAGAACATTCTTAATTATTTAAGTTTTTAATAAAAGAAATCCTCAATTCATAATAAAAACTCCTTTTTGCCCATATGTTAAGCGTAATATGATGGATGAGCTTTAATTGTTTTATTTCTAAAGATTAACAAAGGATATTTTTAAAACTAGCTGTAACCTGTCAAAAATGACGGTACTTTTACATGTCAGTTCCTAAAAACTAAGTACCTATTTATTTATATAAAAAAAAAAATTAAAAAAAAAACGAAAAAGAAAGTTTATGTACTATAAAGAAGTTACGGACGTTACACAAAGTTACAATAGACGAACGGACAGACAATGAAATTATTATCATTGGATTACCCTAAGTTTTTCTTCAAAGATTCTTGAATTGATAGTGGGTTCGAGCAGACTTCTTTTAATATTAAAAATAGAAAGTTGTAAATAGTTTTCAAAAACAAAGAAATCCAAAATAGTAAAATATTATTTCAATGAAAATTTAAAATATCGATTGAAAATTTTTTCACATCCCTGTTCGGATAAAAGTGAAAAGAAGATTTCTTATTTTCATGAAAATATCGTTGATAGGATATAATGTGGGCTAAAATTCAGTATGTATGCTGAACAATGTCTATATATATATATAGCTATATATATATATATGTTAGTTCTAACTACTTTGGGGGTAACCCGCGTCAAATTCTGGTCGTCAGGACCAGTCGTCTGCCGACGTTTCGAACAGATCTCACTGTTCATCTTCAGGGCGCCTTGTCGATGAGCTGCTTCTCCAAAAAGCGTACAACCGTTTGGGTCCGGAGCTCACCGTCAACTGAAAGTTTGAAAAATTCTGCGTCAGGTGTTTGTGGAGGAGTGGATTTCTCCAGCGACGCCGTTAATGTGTTTTGCTCGGCTTTACGGATTACTAGAACTATGTATATCATATTATTTTAAAACAAAGGGTAGGAACAGTGGAAAAAACATTAAAATAGTCCCACAAAAAAGAACAAATTTTGACAGCTCTTAATTTGCAAAATTGTGGCATAAAGACCCAAACATTATAAATTTATTTAAAAGTTCAACACATACACATACTTTTTTGTTCATGTTGTGCAGCATTTATATTCAAATACTTTTTATTCATGGGTATCATCTCTTTTTTAAAACTTGGGAAGAGTTTCTGAGGTATTTCAGGATATCCCAAATTATAATCATTTTGTTGCCTGTCCGTCCATATGTCCATCTGTCTGTTCATCCGTCCGTTCGTTCGTCCGTCCGTCTTACTGTCCCTGTAACCTCGTGTAACGTCTGTAATTTCGTTTGAATTCTCTACATTCAGTTTCGCTACTGCCGAGCCTGCATTATTCGTCAAAAATAGAGTACACATACTAAAATATATTTTCTTTATATACACCGCCTTTATAAACATTTTTTCTGAGGCAGTGGCATCTCCGATATGGTGTAGTGAACACAATATCTGGCTCTCACTCAGGGGCTCGGGTTCAAATTTTGCAAATTTTGATATTGCATAACTCCATAGCTATTGATATGATGTACTTGAACATTTTCGACTCATAATCTAGGCAGGAATCCACCTGTATAGTGTTGTGGGCTAGCTCTGTTACACCCTGTATTTAGACACAATTTTTAACAAAAATTGATTGAAAGCGTTATTAACTTTGGCAAAAAAGATTCAAAAACATTATTTAACATTAATTCAGCTCTTCAGACAGCAAAAAAGTAAATCGTGTACCATGGGGCCTAAAGTACATATTATATAAGGCTGATTTAGATATGCATGACATTAACTAATTAAATGCACAATTCATATTGCAGTTAATATGTATGTGATTTTAAAAATTAAATTGTTTTTTTTTTTACAGTGACACTTCTGGGTATTCTTGGTTAAAAAAGGAAGAATTTGAAGGTGTAATCTTGGAAACTATTATGGAAACAGAATATAATAACTTTATACAGACCATTGAAAGGCTCATGAGCATGCCATATTCAAACAGATATTCAGAGTTTGTGAACCGTTTCAGGAAACAACTTGTTGGTCAGAAGAAATCATTTGAAATTGCAAAACCCTCATTTGATAGCGACGGAAGGGCATTTGTGACTACCTATGGTATATATATTTTTGGTTATACTTATTGTTGATAATAAAACATTCATTGGTATGTTAACAAATTGCAATGAAATTTTTACAGATGATTTATAATCTTCTAAAAATAAGCCCCTTTTAAAAAAACAAATTAAAGCAATGTAATAAAAATACCATACAATGGAAATCGTTTAATACGAAAACGCTTAACATGAAAAATCGGTTAACATGAAATAATATTTTAATAACCTTTGGATAGGATCGGGAGCTGGAGCGGGGTACAAAGTGACCCCAGTTGCGGCTGAATGAAAATTTGAAATTGAAAATGTTCTATGATATTTTTAATTACATTTCGTTTACAATGCAAACAAGATTCTACTAAATTCGTCAACTTTTTATAAAAAAAAAAACTAGTATTTTGACATCTCAATATTCAACACCGACAAAAGCTGTGCAAACAGAATTACTTAACCGTATCATATAGAATATTCCCGATTGTCTATGGAAAAACAATTTTTTCTACTTGTGACTATCATACTACCTATACATTATCATTTTATTTTTTCGGGTATTGTATTCTTTAGGATATTTATGAGTATTATAAAGAATACCAGCTCAGTATTATTAATAATTATAAAATAATTTTAAAAATAAGATTTTTGGGGTTGCCTTGTGCCCCGTTCCGGAATGAGAGTGTTAAGGGATACTAAGCACCTGTGTAGATTTTTTATAATACACTTTAAGGTTTTAAAAATGAAGTGCAAGTGGTTGAAAGCGATAATTTTCCTTTCTCAAAGTTATAAACATCTTACAGTGTCGCCAGAGCACGGTGCTATGAAATATTTAGAGGGTTCGTAGAGTGCAAATATTTTTACCTGTCGTTATCTGTGACGATTCTAAGCTTTCGAATAAGTTTAAAGATGTTGTGAGTACTCTATTTCTTTCAGTTGAATCAGTTTAACTCTCACAACAGCTATTAAAAAGATGCTAATCTGATGTGCATTGAACATCTCCTTGATTTTTACTTTTTAATAATTGAATACCGTTGTTTAATAATTATTTTGAAAGTTTTGTGAAAAAGTTACAATGAGAGAAAAAGAAAAGAAAGTATTTTCTTCAACAAAAGGTACAAAAACAAGCATGACAGTGAAACAAAATGTAGTAATGTGAAAATACGGCACCCATTGAATCAACATGTAATTGAAGCTGAGAGCCTCAGTCCTTCGGTGAAAAAATTGAAAATATCAAATTTTGCGCAAAGTATTAAGATTTGTGTAAGGGTTTACACAAACAGCAACGAGAGTTTCAATGCCACAATGTGGTTGATCGCACCGAAGAGTTCATCACGTGGTAAAACAGTTCTCAATCCCTGTTCTGACATTGTTGTGTGCCAGTTTGACAATAGTATTTGCACTGTTATGTAGATATTACAAGTTCTGACTGTCGTAGTAGGCCCTAAATATTATCGTTTTTGTGCTAAGGCTGATAAACGTCACATCAAGCTCTGATCGCTCACTCAGCGATACAGCGAAAGAGGTTCACTCAAGCTAAAAATCTGCAAAAAGAAGAAAAGAATTAGAAAAGGCGAAGAGAATGAAAATCTTGCTGTTGAAGGGCAATTTTAAAGTCCTGGAATAGCAGATTAAACGTAAATTAACCAAAAGTAAAAATTTACATAGTTAATCTAAAAATACAATTCTTTAAACCCGTTTTTTTCAAAACAGTATTTTTAAAATTGGCTAGCAGCAGTAGAACTCTTTAGAACCAATTTACTTCAAATTTTAACAGCACCTGTAAACATGAATTATATAAAAAAATAAGTACAATTTTTTTGATAAGTTTAGACTTTTTTGAGTTACAGCTGATTTTACTCAATTTTATATTCGATTTCTTTTCCCTGGGCCTCACAAAGTTTATGTTTGTAACACCCTCCTTGGTCAAACCTTTGTTTGCTATAGCTTTTGCCAGGCAGACACTCTCCATGAATATCTCCAACACCTTGTCATGTCTATAGGTTCTATAGGTGTATCTGCCATCTCCCAGAACGATTTTATATCCCGTCAGGATGTGTCTTACTGTACCTCCTACATTGGCACTGCATAGATCACACAAGGCATTTACACTTTTACTCCAAAGCTTCAAATCGCCGGGTTCAGGGAGTGTGTTTTGAAATGCATTTAAATAGAATTTCAGCGTCTCAGGGGACCAGCTATATGGCACGGCCCTCCAGTGCAAAGCAGGTGGGAGGCACATCTCTACAGGGAATCAATCACGCTGCATTTCAAGATTTACTGCATAGCGTCTGTAATATACATCAGAGTCACACTTTGGTAGAGTCTTATGTGGACCTTTGCATGTTCACTCTTTTCCCATCCTAGAACACTTCTGATGGTGCTTGTGCGCCTGTCAAATTAAATCAAAAATAATTAACATAACTGCTTAAAATTATTTTAGTACGGAATGCATTATTGTTTATTTTTATATACACTTAATACGCATTCAAAATAATATAAAATAAACCTGTTTTCATCACTCATTTGAATGCTACTTACTGTATTTGATAAGAAAGTGATTTTTATCTTTCAGAGTGTTTGAGGAAAGCAGCTAGAGGTGATGTTACTGTCAGATCACCAGGAACTGGAAAGATCACAATCAATGGGAAAGACATAACTTATTTTGAAGATATACAATCTCGTGAACAGGTCAGACCTTTTTCTTCATATTTTATCATAACAGTCGGTCTTGTTATATCCTTAAATTTTTTTTAAAACCATATTATTGAAGGTATTTATGTAAACAGATTTAAATGAATTTATTTTTCTTATTTTCTGCGCATACGCAAAGAAGAGAATACTCTTGACTATATTCTTTAGAGATGTATTTCCTCTCCCTCACTTTACTCTTGAAATTTTACTTTAAATACCCACACAACCTTGTAGTGATGGTATATTAACTGGCTACACAATAACCAATATTTGAGATTTTTATCTGATTATATTGATGATAAGTAACTGATATTTTGCAGTTTGACGGGTAATCGCTACTATACAACAGTTATATCTTAGTTACCAATCAGCAGTACAATCAGATACAAATCTAAAATAACTGCTATATAAAACCGGTTAAAATAACAATTTGATTATCACTATAACCTTGCTACTTCTGTTAAGCCCTACATTATTGTTCATATCAATCTGTTATGTATTTCAATATGTGGAACAAAATTATGAATGCTCTTAATTCTGAAGGAGAAATAATTTAGATAATTTACAATATTTAATGGTTCATAAATAGGGTATCCAATCACAAGATCCCGATCCATTTTATAATATTTATGGATACCGGAATTAGTACTTATAATCCCAGAACTTCATCAGAAATCAACATTTTGGGATTTCGGGAATAATTTTATTAAAAATAATAAAATTATTTCACATTAAACTCGCTATTTGTCAATCTGCGGGCGTTATATAGGTCGCTGTGCAGCTATTTATATCCGTTACATGGCCATTGGTGTCTGCGATTGGCATTAGTGTTTGCCTGTCAGCTGTACTTTTCTATACTACTTTTCATACGATTTCATTATTTTTTGAAACTGGCAATGGAAACGTCTTGCACTACATGCATCGTTTTTGGAGCAATTACGTCGCTGTGTATGCTTTTCAGTTTGACAAATTTCATAATTCTAACATAGAAATTAAATGTTAAAAGTATACTACCTGCAGAAGAAATAAAATTGACGTAAGACAATATAAATATTAATTTATTTCTTGAAGTGATTTGAATGTTAAATAATGTATGTGTGGGGTGGCCGTTATCCGGCTCCACTGTTTATGAAAGTTGTGTTACAAAGGAGTCACCAGTACCGAAGTTTACCTCGGGAAAATATCTTTACGGAAAGGAGCAATTGGTTTTAGTAGGCGATATTTCCCCTCTATTCTCATACCCCTTCCCCCTCCCCCTGACATATTTTCGATGCAAATCTATACCGTTCGAATCAAACCTTTGTTTCCCCCACAAATTTATTTTCAACTCAATCCTTAACCCATACAACGCCGGGTACGAACAGCTAGTATAACCATAAAACATAAGGGAGTATATAATTTTTTGTAAATTCCAAAGTTATTTGAATTTTTTTATAATTTGTCAAAAGTAGGGTTCGAAATAATTCGATTATTATACAAAAAATCAAAGATTTGGATTTTTTGATATATATCAAAAATTGGATATATATCCAAACTTTTTTTCTTCTTTTTTGCACACGTCAATTGATACAAACTCGAAATAATTAGAATTTTTTTATTTTATTTTGTACATGAATTATTATTTATGAAATAAATGAATTGCATACTGAAAAAATCTCATATAAGCAATTATTATATATATGTAAGTTATAAAAGTTGCTCTTTTTAATTTAGTGTTATGGGTGTTTGTTTCTTTGTGAAATAAAAAACGGATTATATGAAACAAATTAAACTAAAATACAACCATAATGCTTTTTAAAATACAACTAGCGCTCTAGTAACGTATACGTAATCTAGTAACGACCAAAGATATCAAAAAAAGAACTTGTAGCACTTTTTAAAATACAACAAGCGCCATCTATTAACGACCGCAGAAAGTTTTTTTGTATGTATATCGAAAATAAAAATCAAGCCATAAATATCATGATATATATAGTGATATAATATATATCCACGGATATATATCCTCGGATATATATCCTCGAGCCCTGGTCAAAAGAAAAATTACAACTCCGTAGTTGCCTTGTTATGTATGGGACTTTGGATATATATAATTGTATTAATTTAAGTGTAGACAATTTACATCTCAAAGTACACAAATTAAATTGATCCACAATAAGGCCATTGTTAGGAAGATTTATGGGGACTTATTTACTGTGTTAATTGATTGAATAATTTACTAGGATGGATTGTTTCTATTGTAATCTGAGCTGTATTGTGATTTACGCAACAATGCTGGGAACCTCAATCCTCCACAAACGGTCCTATTAGTTTTCAATTTTGTTCATCATTCATGTCTGCTCTGAACTGTCCTGACTCCGAAAATATATAAACACTAGCTCTTCGCACCCGGCGTTGCCCAGGTTTAGGATTTAGTTAAAAATAAGTTTGTGGGGGGGACACAAAGGTTCCATTGTTTTGCAAGGTCAAAAAAATTTAGTAAAATCGGTCAAACGGTGTAGATTTGTATAGAAAATTACCCGCTAGGCTTCGCAGGCGTAAATTTTTAGTAACTTTTAGTCATATTTTATCAATTTGTGTATTAACCTTAACATATAGATGTATGTCGTCGCGGACTTTTTTATAGAACTTTTTGAGTTCTACAACTACTCTGTATATTTAAATATTTCTTACCGTTAAGGCAGCGTTCGTATAAAACACATCGCTCAACCATTTTTTCGTCGACTTTAGTTATAAAATAGGTCTTCACGAAAAGCCCTTTTATTTTAACGGGATAATATATAGCCTTTGTACACTCTGAAAGGCCATTCTAAATATTGGTGAAAGAATTTTTGAAATCGGATGAGTACTTTCGGAGATTACCTCCTACATCCAAACTTTACCTCTTTATATAAAGGTATTAGGTGTACCCGTAAGTAATCAATTATTTAATTGGCAACAAAAAAAGAATTTAACTACATTTAATTTTATTTTTAATCGATTTAAACTTCATCGTATCTAGGACCTTTTGCCATTTTCTTGGTAGACTTTTAAGAAAAATATGCTTCGAAGTGTTTTTAAAGCGTCATTATCAAATCCTACCGGGCGCCAACTTCGATCGCTATCAGACAAGTCAAAATCACCATCGGAAAATATTCTAAACCAACGTTGGCACTTTTTAAAATTTTTTTATTTTTTCTTTCAATACGTCTCCATACACATCACAAATTTTCTTTGTTGCAACCGTTGCATTAACACCCGATAGAAAATGAAACAGCATGCAATGACGTAAATTTTCTAAGTTAGTCGGTTGTCCGCCATTTTACAACAGAATAATAAATTTAAAAAAATTTAATTGTCACAAGTCACAAGACCACGGATTATAATATTGCGTATAAAACACGTCTTTACACGTTCACTTTACTGAGTTTGACTGAAGCAAACATTCCACACTAAAAATAATTGATCACTTATGGGTACACCTATTTTTTATATAATAAAGATAAAAAAGAATATTAGATGATTTGATGATCAGTTCATATGTTTCTGCGCACATCACCATGATTTATCAGCGGCCCTCGTAACCCTGTGGGTATGACACTGGCTTCTCACACCGAGGGTTCCGGGTTCGATTCTCGGTGAGGTCATAATTAACATATGTGATTTACTCAAGCCTGGGTGTTTTGTGATGTGTTTCGCTTCTGTAAATAATAATTCTGTAATAAGTGTACAAAAATTATTTCCAGACTTCGCTTCCAAAACTATCCATTGCCATTACCGCGGTTTGATCAAGTTATTGCTAGTAACATTTTCATTACCATCCTTAGATACAAAGGCCAATGTTAAAATAATTAACAAACATTTTTTATACCTCTTCAAGTTACATACATATATAGGTGTTTTTTTTAGCTAAAAAACTTTAAAATGAAATAAACATAATAATTTCATTGTCTGTCCGTCCGTCTGTTTGTATGTTTACGTAGGGAATGTCGAAATTAATTATTTTTAAGTAACCCATTAGGAAAATTTTTCTTCAAAATTCTGTTTGAAAATTAAATTTATCAGCCTGATGATTTTAACAATTGAAGAAATTATGTCACGTTTTCGTATAGGTATTACATTTAGGTATTTCGCAAATGCGTGTCTAATAAATAATTTTTTTTATGGAAGTTGGCTTATCGTGCAATCCTCCGGCGCCCGTAATAATTAACCTTATAATACAATATTTTAACTTATATTAAGCCAGATAATTTTTGAAGTTATACTTCTTTTGACGCATTTAGGGTAATTTTTTTATTGTAACGGAAGTTGCGCAGGCGCAGCATGTAGCGGAAATGCGAGACTATGAAGTTAGTAGTTAGTTAAAGTGAAATTTTAGTGTGCAACGAAATGCGCGCGCATCCAATAAACTGTCAAAAATTTATTGACTTGAAATTAGTGTTCCAGTAATATAAATAATGTATTGTCGATAATCTTGAATCGAATACCAATCATAAAAATGCTCAGTTCAAAAGCTGGCGAATTATCGAGTTTAGGTGTGTAATCGAAATGCAAAAAAGGGGCTTCTCGTACAGTTTTCTGCATTTCAAGTAATTGTCGATGTTTTTTTAAGAAAGTTTTTGTTTTTCACCATGCCTAAAACGATTAAAAGTGATATTCGGGGAATTATTTTTTGCAAAAACTACGTAATTGTCAGATATTCGTTATCAAAACAAAAAACACACTCATTCACTCGACATTCAATGCGGCTGTCAAAGTTGTATAGTTTCGAAACATTTGAATACGGAACCGTTTTAGGCCGAAAATTTATAAAACATGAAAGTGGGTAAATACTTGGACGTTTTTTGAAAACGCACACTTTTTTTGAAAAGGAACAATGTTTCAATAACGAAGCCATGTTGAATTCTTGTCAGCTGTTAGATTCTGTTTACATGCGAGTTCACGAATGTTTCGATCGTTTTTTAAGAAAGTTTTTGTTTGCCCCATTTATTTTATATATTTGAGGTTTCATTTCTGCAAGTGCGAAATTCAATTCTTTTCATGAAACTCAATAAAATAATCGACAATGATCGGCGTAGATTTTTGAATACGCAATACTTTGAGCGTCATTAATATATAACCCGTGAAAAATGACGGGGAATAATAATAATGTCAACTCTTGCGTGATCGCGCAACATGAGCCGCGCGCTGACTGCGTGTCACACTCTTATTATCTAAAGTTGTCATTCCAGCAATCGTTAGATTAGATTTTGTCTTTATCTTAGTTTTTTAATATAACTTCTACCGCGCGTACATGATTTTTTTACGGTTTTAAATGATGATCTAATTCTATCTTTTCTTCGGAGTCTCGCGTGTTTTTGTGGCGTTTGACATTTTATTTTGAAAACGCGACCTTCGTCATTCATCGGCAGGCGCGAGTGGTGCAACAGTCGCCGGCCGTGACATTGGGGCCATTTAGACCAGAATGCAATTATGTCGCGTCGGACTCTCCTTTTGTGAGATTTGCGGAAATGACTCGCGTCACTCAGCGAGCTCGGATAATGGGCGGTGGATGCATTTGAATACGCTTAATTGTGTCGCAGTGATTGGTCAGACCTCCGCAGATGATTTCTGAAAATTATCGGCCGCCTCGGTCCAGTAAATCCGATATGTCATCAGGGACAATGGATGCTCTGATTCCCAGCAAGACCGGGTGTCACCTGCGCTGATTTTGTATTTCAATGTTTATCACAATTTTTTTTTAAAATTGCATAACAATTTGCTCCATTTACCATGCAAGTCGTAACTTGGAGTGAGTACCATATCGTGGCGATCTTCTGTTTGATGCTTTCAATGCTATCATGATCGCTCAATTCATTTAAGAGTTGCACACTACGCGTTATGGTGTGCGCATTCATTACATCCATTCTGCATTTTGGGACATGAAATAGTGCGTGACCTCGATTTTGCAAATAATTATTTGGTACAAACAGGGCATTATTCTCTATCAAGTTCGGAGCGTCAATTATATTTCTTAAAATTTTGACCCCATGACCAAAACATGACCAGGCTTTCCTGTTTGAGCGACTCGAGGCTGTGGTAGTTGCATTCCCTCAGCAGTACTTCAAGGTTCATGAATGTTGGATATTCTCCTGTTCTGCGCATGTATAAGTAGCGCAAGAATTTCTTTTGAATCTGCTCAATCATGTCGTTGTATTTCCTTTGGGGTATGTTCCAAACTGCCATTCCAGTATTCTAATTTTGAACGAATAATGAAATTGAACATTTTCTCGATGTACTTCTCATTCGAAAATCCTTTTGATATACGTGTTACGAAACCTATCTAAATTTGTTCGTTATCAAATGTTTGTATTATTATACGATAAATGAGTTTTTTATTTTATTTTTTATTTAGCACCAGTGTATAACATTTTACGGAGATGAACTAAACCACTTCTTTAGGCGAGGGGATTCTGCCACATCGAAGAAATGTCCCCCCTCGCGTACGTTTACTATATATTTATACTGCAGTTAAAGTATTTATTCTTGCCTAATTAAATCTCCTAGTAAACAAAACGCGTTTTTTACGATACATGATTAAACACCATGGACTGAAAAATTCGCCCGATTTAGATACGATTATGATGAATAAGACGAGTCGTTAACTAATCATCATATGTGGAGTATAAAAGCAAAGACAGCAATATCAAAAAAAATAAATCAATGCCGCAATTTACAATGTACTGACTTCGAGATTTTATATATACAGGGTGTCCCGTATGTCGACGTCAAGCCGAAATCGGGTGATAGGCCAAGTCATCATAGTTATCAGAAAAATATTATAACAAATCTAAGTCATTTGTTTTAAAAATTATAAGCATTTAAAAAAATCAAAAAAATCTACACCCTGTGACGGTCTTTTCGCTCCTGTTGCTACAAATTTTTATTTTTCTTCATTTTTATTTTATTATTATGTAATCCTGAATCATTCTGTAAACTTTTGTCCAAAATTCAAAGCCAACTGCTTCAGCTTGGAAGAAAATGACAATTTTTGACCAAACCAAGTATTCAAAATCAATACTTTGCCCAGTTTTAACTGATTATTTTTTAAATTTTTAAAAATATTTTTCTGATAACAATTATGTCTTGGCCTATTACCCGATTTCGACTTGACGTCGAGATACGGGACACCTGTATATATACACAGCCTATAAATTTATAGAAAATATGATTTTGAAAGGGATAGCTACATAAAATCTAGAATTCAGTACATTTTAAATTACGAATCTTGGGTGACTGCATTCAAAACATTTTTTAAATTTTTTAGATATGCTGCCTTTGCTTTTATACCCCACAAAATGCCAAAAATACTATTTTTGTGAAGTATTTTATTGAATCTTTATGAAGTACTTTATTGAATCTACAAAACCTGAATCAGACCAATAATGACCTACGGTATCGAAACAAGAGCTGACACAGTTCGCTTCTTAGAACTACAGAGATGAAAACCCTCAGAAAAATAACAGACAGACTCCACGCGACAGAATGAGAAACACCACGATCAAAAAAATGTGTGATATCCAAGATGTTGTCAAACGGGGGAGACAAAGGAGAAGGTATTGGAGAGACCATATAAAAATAATGGACTCTCAAAGACTACCTACCACACCTTGCCCTACGTGGTAAACCAGAGGGAAGGAGGATGCCTAGATGACCCCCCAAAAGATGGAAAGACAGCTGAAAGTCCACATCACAAGAGGCGGAAAACTCTGCACAACCCTGCCCTAGTGGCCTTCGGATAAAAAGAAGAAGACTTTATTAATTTAATGTCACTCTAGGATCATCTATTAGGGTCATTAATGACCTGTTGGCGGTCTGTTTGTTAAAAAAATAAAAATAATAATTGAGATTAATTCTGTAAGTCTGTTGGTGTTATGAATTCTGAATTTGCCTAGTTTCTTTCTGAATTATGAAATGATTTGGAGGTTCAGATACACGGGGCACGATGTAAAACCCAAAATATTTAGATTGATTGAGTTTTGGTCGTTTTAGATTATAGATATGAGAAAACACACAAACTTTGTAGTTTTCTTAGTTTTGTCAAATTAATCAAAACAAAGAGAACACGAAAAAGAAAAAAGCCAGTAGCAGAAACATTACAGGTGGATTCCTGCCTTGTTAACGAGTCGAAAACGTTCAAGCAACCATGACCTAATATCAGTAGTTATGGAGATATGCAATATCAAAGTTTGCTTTTTTTTCAATATTTCTGACTAATTTTTTGCAAAAAGTTGAACTATCATTACAGTAACATAAATCGAATATTAAAAATTCATTCGTTTCAATACAACTCAAATAAAATAATAAAAACCTTGTAGAAAATTAGATTTTAAATTTTTGCTTTTTATAATTTTATTCGACTTGTATTAGTGAATGAATTTATCGAATGAGTGAAAGTTTAACTTTTCGCAAAAAAATATGTCAGGAATTTGAAAAAAATGCAAACTTTGATATTGCATAACTCATAACTATAGATATTAATTAGGTCATGGTTGCTTGAACATTTTCGACTCATAATCAAGGCAGGAATCCATCTGTAAAGTATTGTGGACTAGCTCTGTTACACCCTGTATTTAGTGATGTGTTTGTACTTCCACTCCACTCCACAACATCCACTCAGAAGACCAAGTGGCAATTATTGGTATAAAGCCGGTTTTCCCGTTTTTTTTGGATAAAAATAATGATGAAATGATACTAAAAAAATTAATGGAGGGTTCGCCGACTTACATACGAGTCTTCCCACGCATTGGCCTTTGGCGATATCCTGGATCGGAGTTCAACAATTTCGTATTCATCATCTGTATTTCAAATAGAAAAAAAATCAGCAACCCGTTTCTCGCTGCCCACGGCCCGCGACCAGTGATGGCTGCCATGTTTTGAAATTCGGTGTATAATTTCAAAAGGCAAAATGTGTCAAGGTACTGATACACATGCTCATTAGTGGCTTCTTGAGCTATTGCTAATTAGTAGCGTGTGTGTACGCACATTGCTAGTAATGAGCATGCTCATTACTAGCACGCTCAAAAATCAACCGTCGGTTGATTTATGAGCGTGCTCATTTGATTTGCGGGTGGAAGGGGTATCTTTTGAGTATGTGTGAACAGGCTTGCTTATGAGCATGATAATGTCATTCTCGGCTAGTATCGATTATCGATGCGATTTTCTCAGTCCGCGACAGATGAAACAAATATGGCGCGTTGGGGAGATGACAAAATATTACTTTTCGTGACTTATTATAGGATTCACGAATGTCTGTGGAATATTCGGTCACCGCTATATAAAAATAATATAGCAAGAAATAATGTTTATGAAACTTTATAAAAATTATAAAAACTAAAATCAAAAATGTGCGGATGGAAACTCGGGAAGTTTGAGTTTGTTCAAATCTTTCAGAACGGTAGTACTGGATTTCTTGTCACAGAGACATCATTAACCAATTAATGTATATTATGGATGTCTCACAGAGACGAAACTGTATTTTATTATTATTATGGGAAAGTAGGTATAGAAGTCATTTTATGGTGTATATCGGACTTACGACCGATCGTATGGTAGGCTTAAGCTTACCATATGATCGGTCGTAAGTCCGATGTACACCATAAAATGACTTCTTAACCTACTTTCCCATAATAATAATAAAATACAGTTTCGTCTCTGTGAGACATCCATAATATACATTAATTGATTCATATTTCAGTTTGCAAACTTTCCATTTTGAAGAAGAGCGTCTCTATTCTATGACAGGAGCGTGCCAGCAATAAGTATGTGTGTTTGATTGTTAGCTTTGAGCATGCTCATTCATGAGCATGATTAAAATAAGCATGCTATAGGTCGACCACAATCAAAAGACCATTCCCTAGCTTTTCCCGGTAAGAAAAAAGCGGGGGAAAGTTGCCCGGCAAGCCCGTATTACAAGCCTCAATATAATATTCCAAATAAATATATATTTTTAGTTTAAAAAAGGTTACTTACTTACTAGAAAAATTTCTTTTGTGTTCATTTTTTGCATTGTAACAACACACATATTTTTTGCGCACATTCTTTTGAATGCGGTCTAGCTGTAATAACGGGCAAGTGTGTACAGTTGTTAGAGCATGCTAATGAGCATGCTCAAAAATAAGAATATGTGTCAGTACCTTTATGGACAGCTCAAAGATTGCGCTTTAAAAGTGTTGGGTGATTGAGTGTCATGTCAAGCGCGATGCAGCATTGCGTACCAGCTAAAATTGCATTATCCCGATGACGTTATTTGGTCATTTCGCAGATTTACCTACTTGATAGGTATAAAGTGACCCCAAAAACTCATTGCATTTTTTTTCTTAAACTCGCTAGGTATGTATAGGTTGCGAAATTTAAAACTGACGTATTAAATTTGTTCTCGAAGATTTTTATACTTTTGCGCGGCTACGACCTTTGTTAGCTAATATATGATGGGTATAAAAGCAAAGGCAGCAATAATGAAAAAATTAAAAAAAAATGTTTTGAATGTAGTCACCGAGGGTTACTAATTTAGACTAACTGTCACGCCGTTTCTCCGCAGAGAGAATATAATGCCATATTATTCTTGCTTCGGCTACATTCATACATGTTCTCATCCATATCCTACGGTTGTTGAGGCTTTTAACAGGGCCATCCTCAAATACTTGTAGTATCTGATCGTGCCAGGTCTTTCGCGGACGCCCTCTGTTCCTGTTACCTTCAACTCTCGCCCCATGTATTTTTTTAACCATTCTTTCCTCCCTCATACGTTCAATAAGACCAAACCATCTCAGCAATCCTTTCTTTATTCCATCTTTTTATTATAATACATTAAATAAATACAGCCAGCATTACATTCACTTCTAATTTGTTCTTCACTCACTATCGACTAAAGATTTTCCACACAAGCGCCTTAGTGACCGCATTTTCATCGCGTTCTGTTTACTTTCATTCCTAATTTAGAATAGCTCTGTCCTTTCTAAAATCAAGTTTCCAAATAACCATTAAAAGCGAATACAGTACTATCATCGTTGCATTAAAACAAAGGCAGCAATATCCACTTCAACCAATCAACCCCCAAGGATGTGTCACGTGACAAAATGACCGCTTCATACTAAGTTGATTGCGATTTTAGAATGACGCATCATAGTCATCAAACTTTATAGATTCCAGAAAACTTTCCTTGAATAGTCATAAGTTTTTTGTATTTATCTCATAAAGAACTGAGTAGATATATCTACCTTTGCTTTTTTACCCTTCACATTGTGTTTGCACACACGCAAGTGTGTATTTTTATAGATTAAAGATTTGTGAGTCGCTTTAACATAGCAAAAATAATCACTGGTTAAACATGCTTACCGAAATATTATAGTATTACTATAATTTTTCGGAGAAAGCATTTGTTTGTATGTTAATACATTTTTATCGATCAATGCTCTTATAGTAAGAGGACTCCTATTTCATAAAGCCAGTTTATGTATATTACTAATTTTTTTTTGAAATGATGCTCGTTGTCGCCTTAGTGTACATGTTTCCATTCCGTAGAAGCGTGTGGATAAAACAAGAGATTAAACTAGACGCATTTTTTTTTAGGTAATGGACCTGTTTTTTCCAAATTGTACCTTTGATATCATACTAGTATATTACTTAATACTTAATGTAATACGTATGACTTGCTATACGTAAACCAAGTATTACGATTCAATCAAATCAAACTATGACGGTTCAAAAGATGTATAGGATATGAGAGGTTATCTGTGCGAACAATTTGAGAACCGCTAAATACGCCAGTCATTTCTTAGGTTCATTTATGTCAAGGAGTACATGGATGAACACCACTAATAACCAACCAGCGAAAGACCCGAGTTAGCTAAATGTCGCCTATTGCACACCTGTAAGATATTATGCAGGCATTTAAGAAGGTCACAACATAGTTATATCGATGATTATTATTAACCTCTGAACATAGGTAAACTATTATAATTTTGCGATGGATTACGTACTCTTACTTTAGCGAAAAGTGTTTAAATGCCTATTCAGAGCAAACAGAAAAGGCTTCGTACATATTACGGTAATAATTAGAAACTTTGTGAAAAACTTGATCGAGACAAGAAATGACATTACATATGCTTCATAATATATCATACAATAGTACTTTGTTGAGTTGTCTCGTAAGTATGATGCGATCAACTGAAAGTTGACTACGTCTTAATACGAGTATCTCGAGTAAACTATGTGGAGCCAACCTCAAATGATTCTGATAGTTTTATTTTAGTACGCATTGAAAAAACTAATCCTAACTACCTACATGAAAAAACTGTATTGAAGAATTTAATCATTATTGTGATGTTGTATAAACTGAAGTAACCCACGGGGTATTCTAAAAAATCGTAAGTATTTTTGTTTTTCGGAACTGTCAGTTTTTTTGTTTAGTAATTAAAATGTTATCTTTCTTATATGGTATGCAGATTAGTTTTAATCAAGATGTTATTGTAGTAAATAGTTTTTGGCGTTTCGACTTACCTTGAAAATAGAGTGTTATTTTTCACTTCCTGGCGCATGAGAAGGTTCACATAGCGTGATTAATTTATCTCTCATTAGAGGCTCCGTCCCTTACCGCTCCATGGCCCAACCCTAGTATTTTCCAAACCAATACATTCGCTTTTTTCACCGCGACACAACTCTTGTCGAGTAAATTAAGAATCTCGGTAAATCTGTGCCGTAAATATTTCGGAAAATAATCGAAATGATTTTTTCTTATGACGGAGAGGCAGTTAGAGAGATGCTATGGTATCACGTGGTTGGTTGGGTATTCGCTATTTTTGTACTTTCACTTCACTTTCACTTATAATAAATTATTAAAATAAACTGAAAAGAGTCTTTAAATTTTATTAGATTTATTTAAATATTTCCTATTAGCCCTTGTCGATTTCCATACCTGAACATACGTACAGTAATTTGAAATAAATTAATAATATATATTTTGCAATAATAATGCTTATAATATATACCAAATTCAGTACTTACCGATTTCATCATTTTTCTATATAATTTTGTAATCGATAATGTAATTTTGATTTATATTTATATTTGTAAAAAAAAAATATAATAAAAAAAACGAGTATACTCGTTCATATGGCTTAGATTTTATTTTAGTTGAGGTTAGTGTAAAATTCTCTTCATTCATTCAGAATTGCATTCCTTAAAAATGAATTTTGGATTGATATAAAGACTACTACATATTTATATGGTGGTTTTTTTGTGGCGCAACACGATTACAGAAAAAAATTTTTTTTTTTGTAATACACACTATTACAAAAATTAGTTATTTTGTCATTACTATAGTTTCAAGAGGAACAGTCCCTCTCATCATCAGGTTTTATCAAAAACTTAATTGGTAACGTTATTTATTATACCGGATGGTGAGAGGGACTCCGTTGGGTAAACCCTTTTTAACTATCTGTTAAAATGATAATACATATATAAAAATAATAAATATATCTCCTGTATTCATATTAAATACGGTTCCAATTTTCGCACTACGTTTTCGTCTTTGAACAAAATAATTGCTCATTTAAATAAACAAAATTAACATACCGTTTGTTGAATATTTATCTCCTGTATACAACTTAATAATAAAAAATAATTAAATTTGTTTTGTTAAAATATTATATAATTACCAATTAATATCTCAGATCTTATTAAACACACGCGGTGTAAAAATAAAAAGTGCGCCAAACGAATAATTGTGTAATATTTAAATTTGTTAATGTGTTAACTTGTCGATACGTTACGTTAACTATTAGAAAAAAATCTTCTCACTTCCTTTAGAGCAGCTTTGAACAGTAGTAGAGGTATTTTTTTTAAAAAGCAAGTAATCAACCAACCTGTAGTAAAAAAGTAACCCATAAAAAACAAGTTTTTACTATACTCCCTTTCTTTGTAAAATATAACAATAATTAAAGACGAATTAAAACATATAATATAACACTAAACTTACAGAAATTTAATATATTTCTAAAATGTCAGATGTTTTGAGACGTCAAGATTTTGATAGATTCAATTATCATCAATATCGTACCTTATGAATTTCCAGCGGCAAATGATTTAGTCAGATACAAATTTAAGTAATGTAGAATTCTTCAAAACTAAGCAGAAATCTAAAAGAAATGAATTATTATTTGATTTTTTCCCAAAAAACCCAATTTTGCTGTCATCTGTGAACCAATTGTTTTGTAAATTTTCGAAATTCGTAGTGATGTAGCTATTATACCGACGGAGTAATTCAAATTTAGAAAATATTCCGCGACGTTATCGGGCCGCTATGCTAATAATCAAACGTTTCTAATGATTCCAATTTGAAAAAACCAATAAAATTTCTAAAAATCCGAAATTATACTATAATTATTAATTTTTTTTAACGAAAATTTGATAGATCTTCTTGATCGTCGCCATGAGTCTGCTTGCCAAGTTTCAGCTCGATTGGATCACGGGAAAAGGGTCAAAAATCGATCCAAAGTTTTTGTTGAGGGCAAGCAAGCAGACGCCACGAGTTAATATAAAGGGAGTAAAAATGTGTGGTGTTTTCTTAATTTTTACTTTTAATACATGTGATAACCGACTGCGATAATGTCTGGATTCTTCGATAAAAGATGCTGGTGCAATTGGATCTTTATTTCGGGTAACAATACAGTTCGTTTAACAGTGATACGGCATTCTTGTACAAGGTCTATAGCGGTCGTCTCCAGATGTCAAAAAGCCTTCTCCCGACGGGTGCGCGACCTTATAAACATTCGCTCTCTCACTCTGTCTCTTTCATGCATCGCGACAAACGTCCCTCAGATCTATTACAATACTGATTAAGCAACCGACCCGTATAGTCTATAAAAACAAAGAACACATAAAAAACAAAGACATAATATGCATTTGTATACTTAAAAAAGTAGCATACGGGTCGGTTGCTTAATCAATATTGTAATAGATATATATATTTTTTTATAACTTTTAAGTTTAATTTAAGTTATTAATTTAATTGTTTTGTGTTACAAAGTATCACTATGTTATGGAGTTCAACAGGTTTCGATTTAATAGATGATAATCAAAGATTTGTCGAAGTAGATTGAATTCGTGAAAACGACAATGGAGATTTTTCTAATTCAAAAAAAGATTTTCTTATAATAATGCAAACTCAGAATGTTAAAGTAATTTGATTTTAAGACCGATGCTAAAATTAATAACTACAAATTAATTGACTAGGTGGTGAGTTAACTGTGAGTTTCGCACAATCGACCTGTAAAATCGATGACGTCATTCAAGATCCAAGGTTATTAGGTTTTTCATAGTAATTTTTTTCCCATAATTAATGATTCGGGTTTGCTTGTACATGTCAATTTTAATGGAATAATATTATTATAGAATATTACCACTTCCTTGGTCATTATCGTTACGAATGTAATTTCATAATACATATTTATTTAGAGGGATTTAATACATATTATATACTTACATATTTATTTTGCAGGCAGAAAAGGTAGAAGGTAGATTTTTCCAACAATGCCATGCATCCTGTTTTTTACATGAATATATAAGGGATGTTTTTTTTAGAGGTGCTTGAAAATGAAATAAAACACAACAAAATCGTGGTAATGGTCTTGGCTTTATTGGAAAGATAATTTTATGGTATTAGGTTTTATACGATACGATACCAAGACATTCGAAAGAAATTTGCACAATTTGCAAGTATTCTTCCGTATATTCGAGGTGAAATAACAAACCAAACTGAGTACAAATCAGCTGTCAAATTGGCTGTCGCTGAAAAAAGTTGCCAATTCGAAAAACAAACCTCTAAAAATACCCGTTATTTAAACACCAATAGAAATAAATTATTTTTCTCTAAGATCTATCATCTTTTACTTATGAATTACATTTTTAAATAGAAAATAAACAAGTCTACTTTACCACGCTTATTCTCGCATTAGCTTAACCTGTATATCTATTTAAATAGTATCCGTGTAAAAAAAATTGAGTACGCGCAGTGCTGGCGGGAAGGAGGGGGGGGGGGGGGGGCGTACTCACAAAACCGCTTCATTGCAAACAGTACAAGAAAATACACGTATATGCGGAAATACATAATATACAAGTTAAACCAAACAATATGAGTCATAAGAAAATGAGGTGAAGACAGAGCCAAGTATATGTAATGAAAATGAGCACAAAATTGCACCTTGGAGACAGTTGAACAAAGTACAATAGTCACTCCCTTTAAGGTGGCACATTCGCTGCAAATGCATTTTTCCTTTTTTTTACGAAAATGTGGGTTTTTATTATTCATTTATGTCAGAATGTATATGATAGAATGCAATTTTTTAGGGCGATAACTTAGATAGAATCATTGTTTTTATATAAAAGTAATAAACTTTTATTTACATTATTTACAATATTATTTGTATTTACAATATATTATATGACATTATTTACAATATTATTTGTATTTACAATATATTATATGACATTATTTCCAATAATTAAGAAAATATAAGCATTAATCGACAGGCCGCGGCCAAAAAAATCGTTTTTAGTGTTCTAGGGAAAACAGAGATTTAATTTATATTTATATGTACGAATAATATGTTTTTTTTTATATTTATAAAGCTTACTTAATTATCTAGTATCCGTACTAACAGAATTAAGAAATATTCAATATTAATAATGTTATAATGTTTTAAATTTGCAAGAAATTTTTACGTTTTTTGATGATTTTCAAAAGCTTTTTATTCATATAAAATAAATGATTTTAAACGATATATTGTATTTATATCTGCACTTTGAGTCTTCATTCACCATTAAAAAGGTAGATTTTTATTAAAAACGTTAATTGTTATTTTAAAATAAAAATTCTGAAGTATGAAAAATGACATCCTCGTGTATCAGAATACCGGTGGCCGTGGGAAAGGCTGGACGTGTTTATATAGCCGAATATTCCTTATCATTTATTTCACTATTAATGGTACTTCTACGCCAAATTGGACATTTATATGAATTATTATTATATTATACACTCAAAAGCAATTGATATCTCCAATATAATAAGGTTTTTTATGCATTTGAGGAACGGTTGCATCCTTTTTAGCTTTGAACATGTGTCATTATTTCAGCCTGCAAGTACCTATTAGTCCAGCTTCAATTCAAGATTCCATGAGTCAAAATACAGACTGTATGTGCCGTACGCATGCGCGTCGCCTATCTATAATGTATTGTTTTTCGCTTAATATTACGGTATAAATTATGATTTGAAAAGTAATTCAGAATTATATTATTTACGGAAAACAATAAGTCGACTCAAATAATATAAGATTATTTGTCAAAAGTTAAAATAAGTAAATATTTTGACAGATGTAGTAGTTTCGCTGGGACGCTTGACGCCGAAGAAATCGAAGTACATATGACCGTCTCTTTCTATCAAAACCTTACTGTTTTAGCAACGTATACCATAAATATTAGACGAAAGTGTAATTTTTATTCGATTTACGCTCGGATGCTATCTCGCGCACTGCTTGAAAGCGCATGATCTATCGGCGTAATTTGACATATTTGCGTATTTGTGAAATGAATGAAGGGAAAAAATGATATACAGAAAAAATATAACTCAATCAATACAATAAAAATAAAACACGATTTTTTTTTTATATTTAATTTTTCCAAATATAGACTGCCAGAATCAACTTATAGATATCTTGTTATGTTGTGCACTTAGTTATAAAAAAAATAGTTTTATTTAAAAGAAACAGTGGTTCTCATTTTCACGTCGTTGATCGTGTTTACCAACGTAATAATGTGTAGTTCATTGTCTTTGCCATGTAAAATGCATTACTTTCGCGCGCCGATGCCATGTAGAAGTTATTCCTTCTCTCCAGATTGTTCTCGTAGTGTACTCGCCTATTTACGGTACGCAGCGCGACTTATGCACGCGCGTTTGATCATGTTTCCGCACTTGGTGTGCGTGAACCTTCGTTGTGCCCTTTGATGCCGGCTCGTTTCTAGTTGACCGATTTGACGGACGAGGTCGAGATTCGGCACCGGGCCGCGTATCTGCTCTGCAAGGTTAAGGGGTATTAGTTAAGATGGGATACATGACACACACAAAGTATAAACACGAAGATGTTCTTCGTACGAAGGGCCTGATGCAATGTAGTGATAAGCCATAAAGGAGATTTCAAATGAAATACGCACTCACGAATTTTATTAACTAAATAATTATTATACGTTGTTCGAAATATTTTGATGTAAAAAATAATTTAACTTATGTGCTATATAAATATTGAATATTTTTCAAAATTGTACCTAAAAAATAGTAATAAGTAGCATTTTTGTGCTTTTTTGGGAATTTTATCTTTTTTTCATCTAAATTTATAATCACGTAGGTGCGATGCAGAATAATGATCATAATAAATAATTGTTAAATAGCATTTATTATTAATGTGGAAAAATTATTAAAGTTATTATTATTATTAAAGTGTTATTATTAAAGTGGAAACTCAATATTCGTCCTGTTGTTTCGTTGAAATTTTTGTTCAATATTCGCCAGAATATCGGTATTCGTCCCACCTGCCACGTTACGTGTCACCAATTCATTTGATGATATGTTTGGACACTTTCGAAAATTAAAAAAAGCAGTCGGACATAATAAAAAAAATAGGATAATTTAAAATACCTATGTTTTGTTTTAACTTCGTAATATACACACAATATGAGTTATTAATTATTACTATAGTTGCGAGAGGAGCAGTCCCTCTCATCGTCGGGTATAGATACTAATGTGTTTTACAAAGTTAAAATAAAACATACAGTCGTCACTCTCTGTAACGATCTCCAAGGGACCGAGCAATTTATTTCGTTATAGAAAGTTTTCGTTATAAAGAGTGTGGAATAAAGTTAATTTGTATCCGCGTAGCTAAAGCATAAATAAATTGAAATTTTTGAAACTGCGAAAATGTTGGACTTTCCGATAACCATTAGTGTTATTTTTCTATTCGATTTATTTTGAGTGTCTTGTCTGGTGTCATTTTTAAAACAAATCTGGCCACACCTTCTCCAGCCAGCGGTTTGTGATGTTCCTGTAAGTATTCCGTGTGCCCTGAGGTAAGAAAATTCCAAGAAACGAACTTTCTAGATGTCATTTTGTCGACAGGAGCGTACAGATTTATTCGCTATAGAGTGAGCCATTTCGTTAAAGCGGGTTAATTAATTCATCTTATGGAAACCCAAATAAACCGGGTTCATTTTTACGTTATAGAGAGTTTTTGCTATAGGGAGTTTCGTTACAGGGAGTGCGACTGTATTTTTCAATTATAATGTTGCCTCACGAAGTATCTGTCAAATCTTTCAAAGAAATTAACATTGGATAAGATTGAAAAATTGACGAGTGCTGGTGAATCGCCTGGAAATGCTGGTGAACCATCAGGACATCAATCAACAGAATTGACATTACCTGGTGTCATAATGGCAGGTAATGAATAAAATAAATAAATAATAAACTACATAATAAATTACAAATGATAGCCTAACGTTTATAAAATAAAAACTCTTCAACAGCAATCATTGTTTTTTTATCCAGAAGTTAAATTTGTTTAAAATTTTATAAGTATTCATGTAGGCCTACAGTGTATTTACGGCAGAAAGACTAGTAAATCTCCATCATAGTGGTGTTTAATATGTAATTAAAATATATTTGCAAGATTTCCAAGATCAATTTTCGGTTCAAATTTATTTTTGTTAAAGAAGAGTTAGGCGAAATTCGGGGCTTGAAACGGATTAAACCATTCTTTGTTAATTCCTTTGGGGAAAAATCGTTTGATATTCATTCTCCCCCGGGAACGGGTTAATCGCGAATATTGGGGGTCCACTCCGTGTATTTTACGCAATTATGATTAATATATCGTCGCTGTATATATAATAAAGCCTATGTGCCGTTTAATACATTCTGAGATGAACGAATCAATTTGTCAATTTTTCATATAAATAATGGAGATATTCTAAAAAAAACATTGCCTTTCATCTGGAAAATCTGCCTAGTAATTATTTAAAATATTTTTTATAAATCTAGTCTGTGTTATATTATTATATTCGATGCAAAAATGATAACAGAGAGAACGCCTATCTAAACGGTACATATTTTTCTTCAATCCTTTTGCCATTTCTGTTTCAATGACAAATTTGAGAGCTGATACTACCACTTCGCTTACCTCATCGTTCCTCTTGAAAGTTATCTTGGTCCCAGTAATGAAGAATGATGAACAAATAGTGGTGAAAAAAATCATTTACCTTGGTTCCAGCAACTACTGCGACTGAATTAACACTTTTACAAATACATAAAGTATGTAATATATTTTCAATTATTTGTTTAACATTATTTTTTATTGGAATTCAAACAAGTTGGTAATTAGCTAATTGAAAGCCGTGTTTACAAATATATTTAAATGTGGGTATCTATCTATTTTATTTCCCCGCGTGTCGTAAGCGTCGTCTATTTTTGGACTAGAAAGTTTGTGTCTGTGCATAATATTATACAAAACGGTGCTCAAATTATATTGTGCTCATATTCACATCTGCGTTGGTAGGTCAGTTATTTGCCAATTGGAAAGTTGTTATTTCGGTCTCATTTTCTGAATCTTCCTAACGTCTGCGACCCACCGTATTGCTGTTTTGCTTAATCTCAAGCGAATTTAAGGTCAAATTATAACAATTATTAGTGAATGTATTGAACAGAACCGGATCTGAATTCTAGGCGACCAAATCTATCACCTGATCTATTTTATTTTATTATTATTTTATTTTTTTATTTATTTATGTAAATTTATACATATTTTTATTATTACAGATCGTGCCAAGCCTTATACAGTTTGTCGGCACGTTTCTTTTTCATTTTCTTGCATAAGTACATAGAATACATATTTAGTTATAGTTACAGTTTATAAAAGATAAAATATAAGTTAAGTATTTAAATAAAAGTTAAGTATTTTTCCCATATACCTTTTGTGAGTTCCTCCCCAAGACAATATTCCATATGTAACTATTAATAAGGTAGTTGCCAATATCATACCACTAAAATATTTATGGTTTTATTATTTTGATTACATGTTGATGTTTTTAATAATGTCACCACAAAATCATTTTGTTCTTTTTGAAAAAGTTTTATAAAGTATATTATTAAATGTGTTTTTAATACTTTTTAAGATTAATGTGTAATCCCAAAAGTAAATATTTTTTTTGGATTCTTAAAGTCGTTAACTTAATTTTACAGTCTAATTTTGGATTGGTAGGGCAACGACTGCTTAAATCAAGAGAGACACGGAACAATTTTGACCTTTAAATTCTAAACATATTCATAATGTATAAACGCACAAATTGAATAAAAACACGACAGAAATAAAAACTGTCAAATATCGAATGTCAAATTTTCACAAACAAGTCTTACAAAACAAATCTCGATGACAAATCGCGTTTCGTGTCCTTCGATAAGGTACCGTCAAAGATTTAAATTAAAATAAGATATTGAACTTCAAGATTTCGAATACTAATTTTTCGAGTTAGTTTCATCGCCCATTATATAAAACATTAGAATTTAGAGCTATAAAGATTTTGGATATGTTATATTTTATAATTCGTACACCTTATTTTTATTCAAAAAAATATTTTTAAAAATGTATAAAAAGTACCGTCGGTGCATAACTTTTCTTGTTACCTCTTAAACTACTAGGAAATTTGATATATTTATAACACACTTTTAAAGAGAAAATTAATTCAAGAATTTTTAAACAATCAAGATCTATAATATTTTGACCAAAATGTCAAGACTAATTAATGATGGTAATTTGATAAAGTTTAGAGGAATTTGTTTTTAATTCAATATCGTCAAAGCCCCCGCAAACTATCAATATTATAGATCAATAAAATGTCTTCAATATTATTGATCAATAATATTGACAGTGTGCTGTGCCTTTAGGAGGTGAACTATTTTGTCTGTTTTTGAATTAATTTCGGTGGTAAGATTTGGAAGGCGGTACGATAAAAGGAACCTTACCGCGCTACGGAAAAACTGACCAACGGCAGAATAACCCGGAAAATTTCTTTATTTATCTTATTTATTTCTTAATAAAATTATGTATGTAATATGTATGTATGTATGTATGTAAATTATGCATGTAATAAGTAGATATATTCTCTTACACAATATTTTCGCGTGACTTGGCTTCGGTGTGGTGTCGCGGGCCTGTCAGTCGCAAACTAGTTTTGTCAGTCTCCTCTGGTGTTGTCTATATGAATTAGATATTATACACCTATCTATTGACACCGTGACTCACGGTTAATTTGAGCTCCCACATCGTCCGTTGGTTCCGATTCTATCGAGACATTTCGAAATATTATCTATTTGATTATAACATTATAACACATTATAACGCAAGATAAAAAGATAAAACATTATAACAGATTATAACACAAGATCACATTTCCTAACACTGTCAATATTTCCATTAACGACTACTCCCCCATCCATGGCCTGTCCTTTTATTTAAACAGATTGAAAATATATTGTATTTAGATTAATTACAGCTGATGATGAGACGGACTGCTCCTCTCGAAATTATAGTAGCGACATAGTAACTCAACGTGTCTGTAGTTTAATTTACTGAAAATTAAAACGCTTATATTATATTACTAGGCTATAACCCGTCCCGTAGTTTTACATGCCGGTTCCTAAAGGATAAGTACCTATTGATTTATTTACGGCCGACGCTCATAAAATAGTAATAACGACTTGTATAAAAATATTTAAAAAAAATTATATTCACCCTGCCGGCAGTTAAATGTACTGTTCTAAACCCTGGTGATTAGGCGGAACATGAAATGGTTCGCGTCTTGGCCTAGAACTGTATTTTTGACTGGGTATTGCGGGCTCGGCGATAGCAACATTTTCTTCGTGTTTAATTGCAAATTAAAGAGTCTAACAATGAAAATAAAATTTCGTTTTTGAGAAGGGCCTAGCGGGAAGGGGGTAGGGGGGATGTCTTGAAAAATAAAATAAAAATCAGGTCCCAAAGAGGGTTTCGGGAAAAGTTTTCATTTTCAGGATCGGACGAAAACTCGCAAAGTTATTAGCGTTGCAACGTTGTTTTTCGGATTAAAATGAAAAAATTCTGAAATTAGACTCAATTCTGAGGAGGAGAGACGTCCCGCGACGAATTATTTCCCAAAGACGTCGGCGGGCTGCGTCCGTTTGGGGAACTTGAAATTTTTGGAATCGAGCTCTCGGTCGACGAGTTTTTTTCGCGAAAAACGAAAATAATCACAATAACCGTGCATACTGACAAAGTTGTCAAAATGCGTTGTCATCGACGTCGAGTCGACGTGCAAAATTTCAGTTCGATTAGATGTCGGGAAGTGTGTTAATTTTCACTTCCAAGACATTTCCACACACGTAGGAACGTACGTACGGCGGCGAAACTAATATAAATCTATCTTTGTTGTTCGCCGTCTCTTTTTAAAGAAAAACTTAAGTTCAAAGATTTTTAAAAGATCTTAATTCTCTCTTCAAAAATAATCTATTCGTAATATCAAATTATAAAGCTTTGGATTTCATAGTGTTAAAGCAGCATTTGTACATTGTTGGAACTGCTAACTATTATTTATTAACTCTTTTACTTGATTTTTTTTTATCACAGATTTATTTATCGCAGCTAATGTAATTTTTTTCATATGGCCTTTATAACATGATGCAATCTTAAATCCGGCTTTTTTATAAAGATGTTTTTGTTGTGTTGTAAAATATGTGGTGCCAGCGGCCTAATACAATCTTGAGTTTTATTTTCTTATTGTATGTATATGTGTAATTATGTATACCGTATGAGGATAATACGAATTGCTATTTTGTTATGGATTCACTATTTGCAATCGTCATGGAGGTGGATGAGGACTGAGGACTCGACCTTAAAGCTCGAGACACAAAACTTTTTATGTATACATATATATGTACAAATAATTGCAATTTCAATTGAATTGAAATCATATTATGGATGGTCTGTTCGTGAGCCATAATAATAGGTCAATGGTCTGCGCCCAGGTACTAATAATGTCTACAAATTAACCAGCGGATAGTAGACCTCTTTCTATTTAAGAAAGACAATAAATTAGTGCGTGTAAGCCGTGCGTACGAGGCACATTTTTTGGTCGTTTTTATTTATAAAAATATTGTTAATATAAAGTTAATTCGCCTTCCCACTTCTCGCTTGATTTCGAACCCTCAGGTCTGAAATGAATTCAGTCTGCGTGAAATTCCTGGCTGATCACTCGGACACCGAGAACCAGTCGCTATAGCTAAGATAAAAATTAAACACTCCCATATTCTACGGTTGACTAATCTCGTATTATGAAAAACTATTTGCCTTCCAAGAAGAGTGGTAAGCAGCGAGCGTCCGCGAATATTAATAAGTCTATGTCAGCATCACTTTCTGAGTAAGCGCACAATCTGGTTTTAAAATTAAGATAGCCACTCTTGTAAATAATTTATAACTTGTTGGGGCCTCAACAAATTCATTTAACAATTTTAATTCAGGGTGGATTTTCGCATGATGCAGATTGTACAATTTTTTCCTGAGATTGGTTAGGTTTTTTAAAATGTCATTAAGGAGTTCACAAGTGAAATTAATTATTTATTTTTTTAAATAGAATTTTTGATGTAAAAGATGTAAAAAGTAACGTGTTAACGGAGATGTATCGAAACAGCAGAAGACTTTTGAGTTCTTTGACGTTTGAACTTCACATTCTATCTGACTATGGGTTACAAGTTACAAGCCCAATTCTAGGGATTGAAAATGATTAATGATTACTTCGGGTTTGACACATTTTATGATATTTGTATTGTTTTATTTTTTACAGACAATAATTGAAAATAGTAAATTGAATATTATAAATAATCAGGTCCTTTTTGCAAATAGTTATCTTTTAAATTTATTTTCATATTAATTAGGTACTTTATATTATTATTTTCCATATATAACTTTTTAATATTTTGATCTATACTTCGATTTTTAAATATTATTTTTGATTTCCTGATGAAGAAGCCATTGGCTTTGAAACATGTTGATTTTTTTCATTAAATAAGTGGTTTAAACAAAGTTAATTTATATTAATTATAATTATGTTACCACAAAATAAATTTGCTACATTTGAAGAAGAAATAATTGAAATAATCAGTAATTCAAGACTAGAAGTTCAACATTAGAAAAAGACGAAAAAAAAAAACTATTTAAAGTTATTGTTTTAATTTGTAACGTTCCTCAAATCGTTTCTCAATATTGAAGAATAGGATTGGTAACCTATAAATAAAATAACAAATGTGAGTACTATGTATAGTTGTACGACAGGTCGATCGATTTTCGCTGTCAGAACTGTACGAACGTACAGTAACGGGAGTACGGCTGGATCAAAGGTATAAACATATTTCTGGCATACTTACTATGCCTACCTGCTGTGTAATTAGAAAATATAAGTAATATAGTATGATATAAGTTTTCATTAACAATATTTGCAAAATATTTTTTACATTTATAAGACTACATCTGCACAAGGGTCTCGACGATTTATAGTGTGGACTCACCTCGATGTCCTTCGATAACCTGCTGGCGGTTTCTGTTTAAAAAAAATAAAACATGATTATATTTTTAGAACTGAAGTTCTATAGAAATTCTTTTAGTTTTAATATCTCTGATAACCTGTCTCAGTCTGTAGGAGAAAAAAGCCTGTGACTAATTATGACTAAACGTATTGGGACATATTACTAAAATAATGACATTCGTTATTGCAAAATTTCCTTGGCATTGACTTTCACCATTCACAGAGAGACATTTGTTTTAGGTTGTGCGTCGAAATCAGTAGAAAAAAATTTCTAAGTATGATTGAACGGTATATTTATTATTCGTTATCCATTCACGTGACTGTAAAGCTTGTTTTTAATGCATTTTTTCTTTTTATTAGTCGTTAATTATAAATAATTCTCCGGCTAAATCCAAAAATATCAAGATTGTTGTAATAGTGTTTATTACCCGAACAGGAAAAAAGACATCCGTCAAATGTCAATATTTTTGTCATTGAACGAAAATATTTGTTTTAATTTAATACTTTAACTATTTGGATGAATAATTAGTAGGTGTATGTAAAACAACCGATTTCTAACAACTTTTAGAAAAAAATAGTACGTCTCGTATATAATATTCATCAGACATATTTTAGGCAAAACTCCAGATCGCAATGAATGGTTTGCATGATGATTAAAATCTGTTTTCCATCCGTGTGGCTTCAACATCAAATAAACAGGTATTTTTTAAAACACTTAGACACCGTGGAGGTCCGACTTGACAATCATTTTGATTTTAAATGATTTATATGCCATTACTGTGCAACTGTTGGGTGTTGAAAAGTGATTGCACCATAGTCTATGTAGACAAAGAAACTCAGGATAAAATTTCTGCTTTCCGTATTGGGTTTTTAATGACAAGCGTTAATAATTTATTATACTCCACGTTCCCTTCATGTCACATTAATTAGACCATGTGGATTCATGACTAATCTCGATAGGTCTCATCTTAAAAATGCAAAAGTCGTACCTAAATGTAAATTAAATAAGTAATTATGAGGGCATAAATAAATTATTGTGTGTTGGGGGGGGGTATCAGGTATCAGTCACCAATATTTTGGTCAATCACCAATATTGTTACATTCATAATAGGTCGGTGTATCATTAGTAATAAATCAATTTATTTGTGCATGCCCACAGAAATTCGTCTGGGTACTTCATGTTTAAATATTACAAATACACACATTTGAGGATTAAAGAAGATAATCAATTGTAGTTAATAATTCTAAATAAATATAGTGGAAAATAATAAATCTCCAAAAATATGTAAAAATTGTACAAAAAACCAATCGTTTTATAGTTTACTCAGTTTAACAGCGATATTTATGAGTCATGTGTTTTAAAATTCACTATGCGTTTCACAGTTGGCTAGCGAGAAGTTTTCAGACACAAAATTACGAAAATCATCGCGCTTATGCGCCATTCAGATTCGTGTTGCATTCGAGACGTGTTTTTTCAACAAACACACCTTCAAACGAGAACGCTGATGAGGCGCTCTACTGAGATAACAGAAGCGTTCTCTAGATTGCGCTAAGTGCTCTAGCCTTATTTGCGCTTACAATTTAAAAGCCCGTACACCTATTTCAGCGTTGATTCGGTTTTCTGGTTTGACTGTACGAATGTGTCATCCAGTTAACGGAACACGTAAAGCAGGGCTGCTTCACTAGAAGTCCGTGAACCTTCTAGACCGATTTCCAACACTTAGGTTTGCACAATGGAAGTGTCATCACTGTCTGACCCTCGGCTTCTATCTCGGTTTAATCGAATGTTTAGTTGACGTGCCTACACCAATACTTTATGAGATGTGCGTTCGTTTTGTTATGCGGACCCCGTCTTGATTTTGTTAGTTTGCCTTAAAACGTTTTCAAATAAAAAACAGTTTAAGTATTGAAACAGCGGATATTTTATACGAACCGTATGGATGTGTTGAAATTCGATTCTCGATGTTTCGCCGGAATCATATCACAGCGTCATCGGGAGAATGCCCTATCACCGCGGGGGTGAAGGTCGTATTCGACAAGACTGGATGATTGGGCACTCTCCTGATGACGCTTCGTTTTAAGTATCCGTTGTTCCAATACCTAACAAATCTTTAATGGGCACGGAGTATTCATTTCCGTGCTGTCTTTTACTGTCGAATTAGTTTTCGAATATAATTATATTTTGGTTGTGAAATTAGGACATATATTTAATATGGCACGTGCCGACACGTGCGTTTTATTGAAACAATTTTATCTGTCATATGCCGTCTCGATTGATTGCCTCATCGATTCTTTGAATTTATAGTATTTTTTGCAATATTTTTAAAACCAAATTGTTATTATTTTTAAAATAAATATCACGGGATCGCGGCTGAGAGATATTTTATACAAAAAATAATTAAAACTTTTATTTATTAGGCAAAGTCACTGAATACGAATTTAATCGGAGCACCGTTCTTAAATTCACACGAAATGTTTATGAAATATTTCACATAGGTTTGCACTATTTCACGTTAGTCGTCTGTGGAACACCGTTTATTGCGCTGTTTCTATCGCATCGATCACTATCGAGAATGTTTCGCTCGCAAGTAGGCACTTAGGTACTTCTTCAATGGCCGTGTATTTGTCGCTTAGTAACAGTCGCAACACTGCTAGCCGCTGCACGGTTCGCTTTTCTATGGCGTAAGCCCACTGACGGAAATACCAACCGACTCGTCGTGCGCGCTCGATTTTTTATGTAAAATGTTGATTTCGCGATGCCTCGACAACAGTCTCTTAGTTTCTCCATATTTCTAGTAGTTTCTCCATAATTCTTGTGATTATGAGAATAGCCCAGTTATTTCTAGATCTATCTGGACCGTTCGAGAAATTTCTATAATGAGCTGTTATACTCTGAATATAATGTGCATTTTTAATTCTTTCAACACACTCGTATTATTGCACTTTAAGTTGCCCTTTCCGTCTGTAACATTCGTTTCGGTGAAAGTAATTAACTACATTGTTGTATGTTGACACTTTCCATGTCACTCTGATAAATTATAGCGCGTTCCTAAATTACTCTTGACGGGAAAGTCTACTAATTTATTCGTTGTATATTATCTACATAATGTTTTGTATGCATAAGAGTCTTATGCAAAATTCGAACATTGTACACATTGTTTACAAGGTCGCATTTTCCCTTTTATTATTTCTAATTTATTCTTTAAATATGTTTTTCACAATATTTTATGACTGTGTTCAAATTTTTAAGAACACAATTACTGGATTTTGTCCCCAGAGGTGTCATAATTAATTAAGGTAAATTTTAGATATCTCACATTAGCTATTACTATATTGTCACGTGTCGTGGCTGCAGGAGGAATTAATGAAAACGCTGGAATTTAATACAGGATTTATTGATTACTGAATAATTAATTAATCAAATGTACAAAGTCACTTATCACTATTAAATGTAACGCTAATATTGAATTAAACTGTTTCGCAAATTTATCACTTATAAATCGACACTTTATATTCGCTTTAACACTTTATTCACTATTCTCTAGAATATTCCTTCCATTTTCCGCACATATTAATTTCGCTTCGGTTTATTTCGCTACGTAAGAACTTTCCAGAATATCGAATTACCGCTCGCTTGGCCAGCCTGGCCCGCAGCTCGCGACCATGTTCGCTTCTATTATCGCTGTCAAACGCTGCCAAAAACGACAACTGACTCTTACTCTCGCGTACGTCCTTTTTATATTTTTTAATATCGAGCCTTCCAGGCGTTTCCAGTGTTTACAAGAACTTTCTCGTGGCTTCCAGAATTTTGTAAATGTTTTTCGATGTTTATCGTAAGCCGTAGATTATGTTAAGCCGTTCTGGAATCTTCGGTAGTATTGTGATCATTTCAAATAACTGTCATTTGACAAGAGTGCGTGATTATTTTTTAGCCTCGTTACAATATGGTAAAATATGTATGGAAGTCTTTTTTGGGCGTTTAAAGGGCTAACGACCTGGCATAGGCTGGCTCAAGTGATTATTTTACACAATGTAAGGTTCTATTCTTCTACCGGTTCTACCCATGATCGACCACACTCATCTACTAAATTTGGAAAGTTGTATATATGGTATTTATGTAACTTGCTTATTTTATCTAATACAACTACGCCATCTCTAACAAAAAACGTACTATTCCATATAAATAGTTTCTTCTCTGTTAAAACATCTATACTTTATCTTAATTAAAGATTTTTTTGCTGAAATGGTTTGTTTATTCGATACTAATGCAATGTCTTAATTTATAATAAGTAAATTACATTTTTTTATTTATTGAAAACAGGTCTTCATTCTAGAATAAATGAGGGATTCAAATATAAAATTGCCTCATTGAATTTGACGAAAATGAAGAGTAATGTATTTAAAATTATTTATTGCTCTTCTCGACTATTTTAACGCGTGTACTTGTTTTTTCGTGGAAGTATTTTTATCAAAACTGCATCTATTATGACCACTTGCTAAATAAGTTGCATATATATAATTTTAGTAAATTATAAAGAGGTGCATTTCAAGAGATGAAGCTATTTTTTATATGGGAAACTAGGTATGGAAGTCAGCCGTACGATAAGTTTTAGCATTTATATAAGCATAACGAACATAGTATTTTAGTAGTATTGATATTGTTTTGTGCGTAACAGAAAGTTTTTTTCTGTTTTTCAAATTTTTTTTCAAAAAATTTTCAAAAAATTTCAAGATGTACCAAACAAAGATTATTACTTTGATCTAATTACGATAATCTCTGTTAGCAATATTTTTGTCAGTGTTGCTTTCTATATTTGTCTCTGATTCTCCTAGTAGGATGTCAAGTTTGCTTTATATAATTGAATACATTATTTTTAAAAAGTTAAAAAATTTATGGGTTTACCGGTTATTGTTCCTTTCTCATTGTTTAAATATGTTATATAATGCTTAAATATTAATTATTGCGTTGGGTGGGTGTCATATCACTTTTCAGTTTATCTAAATGTGTTATATTATTTCGTGATACAAAGTGTACAAAATAAATTTTCACTAGAGGTAATGGAGCTCTGAAGTCGTGCGCCAAAGATTTACAGTCTATCTGTCTGAAAACTACTAGTTTAACAATGTTATCAACTTTGATTATGAAGAGATTCTAAGAAATACCAAGATTTTATGAAATGTCATTTATTCTCCTAGAATATCCACATAAGGCAACCTTAGTTGTCGTTACAAAATGCCATTTATTTTTCTAGAACATCCACATAAGGTAATCACAGTTGACATTAAAGTATACAGTGAATGAAATGGTTGACAATGTGACCCCTGTTTGGAACTTTTCCTGCCCGCCATTTTCCTTTATTTGCCATCGGTATTTTCCAATCTTTTATGATCTTTCCCGTTATATTATCAATTAACTAAGCAAGATTTTATTTACAAGTATCTCAAAAGTCGTCGCCCCTATTCCCCAGTATTTTGTCCCGAAAAGTTTTTTTTTTTTAAATTGCCCTGTTCAAGACTACTTTCTACATAGAACTTGTTAGATAGTATTAGTTAAGGCTTGGCTGTGGTGAAAAATCAGAATACATTACTCTGATCGTATTCACTTTCCTACAACCTCAAATTTCCATTCTTTTTTCCGAATAAATTTACTGAAAGTAAAAATCTGTTAATTTCCACTTTTCCCAAGAGCATCGTGAAACGTGAATAAGTCGCGTTTTGACAATGTTTCCTGTGCATAAACCCTCTATTAAATGTTAAACCTATATTTAAATTTAATATGAGGGTTAAAACTATATTTAGTAAAATAAAATTTTGGATATACATATGTAGTGAAAAAAAAAGTAATTCTCTATGTAATAATGTCCGTCACTAATAGAACAATGTCCGTCACTAACGCTACCAAGACGCCAATCCAGACGGCGCGGCGGTGTTTTCACGACCGTAACCGAACGAAACTAACGCTAACATATAGTGCCGTTTATATGCTAACAAAAACATACTACGACTTCGCGATAATTTTATTTCCTGTGAAAGTTAAATTTTAATTGGCATTTTGTGAAAAACTGAAGCAAATTAAGCATAGGTCATTTGGATAAACAAAAACAGTGAGTTCATTCATATTGTAGTGTGTGTGTCAATGTAAAAAGTATTTTGTTTCCATTTTAGATTGATTTCGGAATATTTTTTATTCTAACTAATTATTTCACTTTCAACTAATAATTAAGCTAAAATTCAAACATAAAAAGTCTGCCAATTTTGACGTGTAGTGAGTTTAGTGAATAATATCATATTTGTGTATTTTGGAAAAACTTTTAATGCGCACTTCGGAATATACGTCTATCCATAAATATTCTGAATACATATTTATCTCATGAAGAGTTATGCGCCGATGCTATAGAAAAATACAGGAACTTCCTGACTTGTCCTCCCGGGAGGGATATCAAAATACCTTACTTCTCTGCTTCTAGGCAATCGTCTTGCCGATATATATATGCCAAGGTTTTAGCCGCTCAATAAGTGACTTATAATTATAAAGTGTTGCTGGCATTAATAAAAAAATTTGAATTTTCATCTTGTCAAATCATAAAATATAATTGATTTAATATACAAAGGCAATTAACCTGGTTAATCACATTGATTCCAAATGAAGGTACTGGCATTTGATTGCTTTTATGGATGTATGTGCCTGTTAATGATAATCTTTTAATAAAATCGTGCATTTGCAGTATTAACCGCGTCTCGTTAATTGTTTTCTTGAAAAATTGGTTAGTATTTTTAATGTTTTTCGCGCTCGTTCACAAAAGGCGACGCGTGTAGTTTTACGATTGTCACGTAATTTTTTATCTATGTCATCATGCCGATTAAACTTTTTCTCTCTGTTTAGAAGCAATTTATGTTTGTTTTTTGATAGTAAATTATCGCATAAAAAAAATTCAGATGGTAATCACATTTTTACACGTATAATTGTGAATATTTTCGTGTGCGGAAAATTTTAACGATGGTCTTGAATTTTCGAATTTAAAAAGATCACTCGATTACATTGGAGTAAGGAGAGAATGTCAGATTTTATGTTTTGACGTCCACTGTTTTGTTATAATCTAGTTTTAGTAATAAAATAAATAAATAAAAATAAAATCATATAAAATACAATATACCTACTCCATTAAGTGTGTTGAAAAAGTCGTAATGTGAATTTGTGTGCACATGTAACTCTATATATAATTGTATTATTGATTTTTATTAATGTAGAACCAATTAAATAACACCAGGACGTGAATTAACTCACCCCCTCCTCCAATCTTGTATATTCGAACAATTTTTTTAATATACACATAAATGTTCTGAGAACACAATTACTGGATTTCGTCCACAGAGGAATAATTATTTTTTAAGATGAATTATAGAAGTCTTACAGAGACGAAGCTATTTATATGGTAAACGTATATGGAAGCATTTATAGTGTGGCCCAGGGCTTATGACCTGTATGATATGGCTTAAGTAATCACTTTAAGGATCCTGTAAAGACTTCCAAACCCCCATGTTTCCCATAGAAATAGCTCCGTCTCTGTGAGACTTTTTTAATTTACATTTTCGGTTTGAATATTTATTTTTATTGTAAATTTTAGAATGGACAAGATTATGTAATTTAATTTTTTTTTCTATTTAGGTAGGTACTCTAGTAAGCTGGTAATAAATCAAAAAGTTGGTAATAAATCAAAAAATTGTATACTACACTTGTTATATACGTCTTCTTATATCTGCCGTTCACAGTCACTTCATATTATTGTCTTATGTTTTACGTATATATTCGTCAGATATTTATTTCCTACAAAACAATAAAGATTGAAATATACAAAATTTCTGTAAGTATATAATTTCTATATAATTTATTTAATAATTTCTAATAGAAATATGTCTACTAAGGTAAGACTAGTTGCGATTCTGGTACCAACACTGATGTGCAGAAGTGAAGCCTAGAGCTGGCAGAAGAGGAACGAAAGTAGACTGAATGCGGTAGAGACGAATGTGTGACAAATCTATTTATGATAGAGTAAAGAAATGTTAGTAAATAAAAAGCTGATCCTAGCATAGTCGATAAAATAAAAGAAAGGGTCGCTTAGATGGTTTTGGCATGTTGAGCGAATAAACGAGGAAAGAATGGTAATAAAAATATATGACGCACATGTAGACGGCACTAGAAAGAGAGGACTACCGTGGAAGACTTGGAATGACAAGATTAATCAGATACTGGAAGGGTCCTGTTAGGAGTGTCAAAAATCTTCGAGCTTGAAAAGAATGGTTAAGAAAATATATGAGGTCAGTGTTGGAGGCAGCAGGAATAGAGGGCGTCCGCAAAAGACCTGGCACGATCAGATACTAAAAACATTGGAGGATGGCTCTGTTAAAAGCTTCAAAAACCGTGGAGTGTAGATGAGAAGATGAATGTATGAGTGTAATTGAAGCAAAAGTGTTGTACGAGGTGTTGCAAGAGGAAAATGGCGTTCTATTACCGCTGCGGGTAAACGGTCTGAAAACGGTCTGGTTGGTTAGTGAAAGTGAGACAAGTGCAAACTTTTGCTAAAATCGTAATTTTTCACGGTCGTCAGATAAAAAGTGTAGTTGGTTCTGGATTATTCTACCGTGAGTCAGTTTGTGTCGAAATTAAACCATATAAGTCACAGTTATATTATTTAATACAAAGATACATACATAAGTTATAGGTTTAGTTCTGTTTCTTAGAACATTACATAAGCGCGCTTAATTCTTAATTATTACAATACTAAATTACAATTTTCGCACATGACATATGATTTAGGCATGCCTAAATGAACGTTATAAATAATGAACCGCAAACTCCTGTTTTCAGTCATCAATATATTATAAACCTACATTTTATCCTTTTTACATGTATTAAAATAATACTGTGTATTTTCTATTTTAACACTAGATATGATAATCTCGAAAAATATTCTGTCAAAAACTTTTTTCTTTATTTTTTTATTTTTGTCAACAAATTATTACACACTAGCCATAACTCGTCAAAAATGACGTTACTTTCACATGAGAAAAAGAAAAAAATAATTAAAAAAAGAAAAAGTTTTTATAGTGCAAAGAAGTTATGGACGTTACACGAAGTTACGACGGACGGACCAACCACGAAAAATTCAATAATATGGAAGTTCTCATCATAAGAAATAGAGAAACTTAATAGTACGTCTATATAGTTAGAATCCTAATATTCTCGATAGCTCTGTTTTTATGTATGGATTTGAAACACAGACCCTGAGAATGCAGGAATGAAACATTTTCAACATCTTCACAATATTCATCTTCAGAGCGGTGTTGGCGTCGTACAGATTGTGAGATGTCTCAGTTTTTAAGGAACCCCGTACTCAAGAAAGGTTATCCACAGCCTCTAGGAAAATAATTCTAAAATACTTATTACTCTGACAAGAAGAAATGTAGATGATTAGGTGAGTCAGTTGTAATGTACAAGGGGGAAGAGCGAGAGGTTTAACAAGATGGATCGACTGAGTTAGAGGAAATAATGGGAGCCTCATTACACATCGCACTCGACAAAGCCCAGGATATGAAAAAATTATAGAAAGATGAAATATTTGAAAAAAATTACCTCATAGGCCCGAATTCAGAGTCAATACTTAGATGATTTAAAGGTTAAGGTATGCCTTAAAAGCATAATTTTTAGTACAAATAACACTTTTGAGGCGTGCCTTAACCTTTAAATCTTTTAAGTATTGACTCTGAATTCGAGCAATAATGTTCTTAGTTTATTTTCGGCCGCATAATAAACTAAGTAATATTGCTATTTCTGTATCTTGACAGAAATTGTATAACACTGTAATGCCGGGGACAGACAGGCGGATGGACGGACGGACCGACAACGAAATTATTATAATTGGGATGAGCTTTCTGATTGATTGAATTCACTAATTTCAAACCTGTCAAACTTAAAACTTCAAAATTGGCGGCATTACAATGTTATACAACTACTGTCAAGATACAGAAATAGCAATATTGCTTAGTTTATAATAAGCCGACAATAAATTAAGAACATTATTGCTCGAATTCAGAGTCAATACCTTAAAAGTGTTATTTTGTACTGAAAATTATGCTCTTAAGTCATACCTTAACCTTTAAATCATCCAAGTATTGACTCTGAATACGGACCTATGAGGTTATTTTTTTTCATTTAAAATTCTGTATTCCAAGCATACACGATTAGTATGGTGGACTCAATTGTGAACTACGGCTTAACGGTTAGGGACTAAAGTTTCAAACATGTTTAGACAAAATAAAACAACTACAATTAAGAATAATCAAAACTATTGCAAATAAAAACAAAAATGAGCATGCGAGGACCAGCTTGATAACCTATTTAAAATGTGTAAAATCTCGCCGATGCAAAACTAACCTCATTACAGACACTGAAAAAATACACGAATGACAGCTTTAAAACACAAATTACGACACGTCGAATAAAAAAGTAGAAATAAAAAAAACAAATAATTTGTATGGAGACCGGACCAAACGGTACATAATTGCTAAATTATTTAATAAATTACCAGACAGACTAAAAAATGAAACCGGACATAACAAAATAGAAAGAATATTAAAGAAATAATTCAGTGCACTGTGAAAAATTGTTATAACTCTAATATAGTAGTTGTCATAGTTGTGTTGATATGTAAAAAAAATATAAATTATGTAATGTGTTGTCACCAGGTGGTAGAAGCGGAAAGAATTGCAGTAATCGAGGATTACAATAAATTGGAAATCACTAGAAATGTGGAAAAGTCGGTCGGCCATTCAAGAAGTTTCGCGAAAATACATTATATATACAGGGTTATTTGGAAAACATTAATAACCTTGCAGGACTATATTTCTGCCTTGGTCATGAGTCGAACATGTTCAAGCTATTATGACCTAATATTAATAGATGTGGAGCTCAAGCTATTATGACCTAATATTAATAGTTATGGAGAAATGCGACATCAAAGTTTGCATTTTTTTTCAATATTGCTGACTTAGTTTTTGTAAAACGTTGAACTATCATTACAATAACCTGTATCAAATATGAAAAATTAATTCTCTTTAATACAAGTCAAATAAAATAATAAAAACCTCCAAATTCCAGAAAACATTCCAATTGGAAAATTTTCAGGGTTTTTATCATTTAATTTGTATTGAAACGAATGAATTTTTCGTAATCGATATAAGTTACTGTAATGATAGTCCAACGATTTACTAAAAATAAGTCAGAAATATTGAAAAAAAAAAAACATTTGATATCGCATATCTCCATAACCATTGATATTAGGTCATGATAGCTTGAACATTTTCGACTCATAATCAAGGCAGGAATACAGTCCTGCGAGGTTATTAATATTTTCCAAATAACCCCGTATAAGACAATAGGCCCGTTGCACGGACAGTGCGTTATTGCGACTGATCGCGATGTCAGCACCTAGCGAGTGAAACCGCGCGATTGACCACAAACGAGCAGTAGACAAAAATAAAAATAAATGGAAAAGTACCTACCTGACTATTTGTGAAATAATCTCGAGTGACGAGTGCGAAATTAGTGCGAATTAAAGAATAGATCACCAGTTAAATTCGTGTCAAGTGACTTTGGTGAATAAACAAGACTTTAATTAATTTCGAGTGTTCATTTGCCTCCCACAGCCACGAACCTGTGACTCTATTCTTAAAAAAACTAACCCATAAAAACAGTTTTTGCTATACTCCTTTTCTCATTGAATCAGGTTTCGTGTCTACTGCACGCGTCGGGGTCATTACTCATTTGTATTGATTCCAATTTGAAAAAAAAACATTAAAATGTCGAAAAATCCAAAATTATACAATAATTATTAAATTTTTTATAACGAAAATATGTTAAACCATTTTTATCGTCGCCACGAGTCTGCCTGCAAAGTTTCAGCTCGATTGGATCACGGGAAAAGAGTTAAAAATCGATCCAAAGTTTTTCCGGCAGACAACAAACCGCAGACGCTACGAGTTAAAAGAAGGGAGTAAAAAAATAGATTGCATATGCGGTTTTGAAATATATATCTTAAAATATATTTTTATAAAAAAAGAAAAAAAAAATCGCGGTGTGAGAAGGCAAGTCGACCAAAGGACCATGATGCCCAGATACGAGCACATCGACTGAAAGAGAGAGATATACAATTATTCATATAAATCCAAACTCGATTGGGAATGTATACTCGAGGTTATGATGAAACTAGTACATAATCGGATGTATGTCACCATATGCAAATAATACCGTGATTATAGAGATGAGTACACTGGACATAGATGAATTAATTTATTCTATTTCTATGTGCATTCCATGTATTAAATTACCTCATAGGTCCGAATTCAGAGTCAATACTTAAATGATTTAAAGGTTAAGGTATGCCTTAAAAGCATAATGAAGATGTTGGAAAACTCTCAGGACTATACTCCTGCCTTGATTATGAGTCGAAAATGTTCAAGCAGCCATAACATAATATCAATAGTTATGGAGTTATGCAATATCAATGTCTGCATTTTTCCCCAATATTTCTGATTTATTTTTATAAAACGTTGAACTATTAATACAGTCATTTATATCAATTGTGAAAAATTCATTCGTTTCAATACAAATTAAATAAAACGATAAAAACTCTGCAAAATTCCAATTGGAATTTGAAGTTTTTATTATTTTATTTGACTTGCATTAAAGGGAATGAATTTTTCATATTCGATATATGTTAATGTAAAGATATTCCAACGTTTTACGAAAAATAAGTCAGAAATAGTGAAAAAAAAGCAAACTTTGATGTCGCATATCTCGATGACTATTTATATTAGGTCATAATAGCTTGAACATTTTAGACTCATGATCAAGGCAGGAATATAGTCCTGCAAGGTTATTAATGTTTTCCAAATAACCCTGTATACGGATATAATTTTACAAAAGATAAATTTACAACACTAAAATCATTTCTTGTGTTGTGTTATTGCGCTACGCTGTCGTGTATCTCTCTCTGATCTTTCGATGATTCGATGTTTTGGATCCCATTGCGGGGTCCATCGTCAGATGTGACATGTTACTGTTGTAATAGTACCGGATTGCAATACCAATCGTGTCGTAAACATACCGTGTCGGTGTACGTGTCTTTTGGCAATACCGTGCGTACCCGGGCATATTGCTAAGTGTGTGTATTCATGTAATTCGTGTAATTCATGTCAAATTGCAGGTCCAATATTTCGACACGGAAGAAACAAGATTCTTAATTTCCGTGAAAACCTGAGAAAGTATCTAAAATTACAGGTGCATTTTATATTTCTTTTGGAAAGTGGGTAATCGAGAATATTCTGCATGTAATCATCTTAATATTTTTCTTCGGTTTCTTTGTTTCATGACGTTTCAGAAGTAAAACACCTGTTATCATCTTTCTGCTATCACTCCTGTCTTAATTATAGCAGTCATTTACATAATGTATTTTAGTGTTCCAAACTGGTTGAATGTTTTACAAAGTAAGGTTTATTTGTTAAATCAACCCAGTAACAAAGAAAATAAATAGTGTTTTTCTAAATTTTCGGAAAAATTAATAGAGGCAAACGTGGTTCAATTTTTCTTTATTTAATAAATTATTTAATTTTGAAATGAGGATAATAATGTCAGAATATAATTCGCATACAATAATAAAATGAAAAACGTATAGATTAAAGATGTAATATCTAATAAGAAATTTCTGCAAACGATTGAGTCATAAATAGTGGTCCACGACACTTTTTTTTCGTTTTGTATTGTTTTTAGATATGAATTATCAATTCGTATGACAGTCACGTCGTAAAGTTTGTATAGACTGATATAAAAAAAATATTTAAAAAAATAGAAAATTCAAAAATTTAACACTCATTTTTTTAAAATCTGAATTATGTAACATAGCCTCAATCAATGTGTTCTACTACTTGAACATTCAAATCGAGATTTTTTTATACATATTTCTTCTCGACTATGTTCTGCTGTAGGAAGATTTTTGTCATAGCCAACTTTTCGGACCACAATTCAGTATCTTCATCTAGTGAATCAGGGCGGATCACATCAGAATTTAAAATAAATAAAAATTGAAAAACAATATTTTTATTTTTATTTATTTTAATATGCAAATTAGAAAGACCATATTTATAATTTTTTAATCAATGCATCATAATTCCCACCTACTAATATATATATATTTCGTCTGTTTGTCTATTACATTTTACTAAATATCTGTAATGTTCCGAAGCTGAACATCGTATTAATATTTTGATCGAAAATTCATGTCAAATTTTCATACTGATCGAAGATTTTGAAACGATTTGAACTACAAGTTTACTGATGTGAAAACTATATGATAAACTAGGGTAAATTGAGAGATACAATACAAAATATTTATCAAATTTAATTACAATGAAAACAATGAGAATAATGAACATTCAATTAGGTGAAAAACACTAACTTTGTTACCTCTATGTGAGTTTAATTATATTTCTATATTAATTA
>JADDOH010005887.1:0-113893 GCA_016648135.1 Agrypnia vestita
TTGGATAACTTCTTGCACAGGAAAAAATTCAACTCCTATGGGGCAGTCCAAACCGCCTTCAAAGATTTTATTGATTCCCGTCCGAATGGTTTTTTTAGTAAAGGGATCGATGAACTACCTATGAGATGGCAAAAGTGCATAGATAGCAATGGCACATACTTTGATTAAATAAATACATTATAATAAAAAAAAATCGGCTTTATGTTCCTCCCATACTAAACGCCAATTTCATATGTAAGGACCTAATATTATTGTGACGTGTTTACGAACGGTGTTCCCACAAGTTGCGCAGCTTATGAAAAGCACGCATTATATAGAATTATCCGCGCACCATTCTGAGAAGATAAGAAAACATTAAAACATCTTTTCAAATTTATCCGAAAATTTTGCGACACAGCAAATAAACAAATTGTCCCCAAGAATATAAACACAAGTATCTCGGCCATGGAACATAATAATAACATGTTCTTGGTACTCAGAACATGATCTGACACCACGTGTTTGGGGTTCACTTTCAAAATACGGTTCGCTACCTAAAAAAGTACATGATCCCTCGTTATATAACCGACTTCTGCATTTAATCTGTCGCAAATAATAGAAAGCTAAGACTTCGCACAGCACCAAAATCCAATACAAGTAGGTTAGTTGATGTAAATCGCGTCCACAAAACTCCGGTGACCGTCCTTTCGCGGTGACCGGACCGAAGTTATGGAATAAATTACAAAATAAACGCAGACAAATAGACAACTTACCACGGTTCGAAAAACAATTAAAGACGCACCTACCCACGGATAAAAGAAATGTTGTGCTTTTTGAACAAAAATTTGCCGGTGGTAAATTTTAATTATTAAATCTCAGTAAAAAAAAAAGAACAGTGGTGTATTATTTATTACCTTGTTGAATTATTCGTATTCGCCGAATAGTAGGCTTGAAATTCGTATTCGTGAAAGTAGTATTCGTTGCATCATTATACATATATTATTATAGATGAAAATGGGACTTCCATAATACCTTTTATCAAGACAGCTAAAGCGTCAATAAATAATTAAACAAATTGCACGCTTTTATTCATGCAGTGATTGAAGTTTGGAGCAATGTTATTATTCACGTCACTTAGGCCCGAATTCAGAGTCAATACTTAAGGTGTTATTTTGTACTGAAAATTACGCTTTTAAGGCGTACCCTAAACCTTTAAATCATCTAAGTATTGACTTTGAATTCGGACCCTAGGTTCGTCACCGTACAAATTTGTTAGTCTGGTTACCTGGCCCTCGATTAAGAGTTCGATATAAATTGTGCCCACCAGCAAAGCCATGCTCAGTACATTTAAACAAGCTATAAAACAATATTTTTTGAAAATTAGGTATTTATCTGATAGCGTATTATAGTAGATTACAATAAGACAAGTATGATAATAATAATAATTATTACATACAAGGAATGTTATCAGACAACATTAAATTTTGGAAGACCGAAATCACAGTGGCTGGACCATATCATAGTACACTTCGCAAATATGACAAAATCAACTAGTCGCGCCGGATAGGAACTGGTGAAGACTTTTGCTGGCGGCCATGACCCACTCAGGTTATCAGGCTTATGACGATGAAACAATTAATTTCGATATATTTCCTATAAATTCACTAGGCCAGTTAATCGGAGGACCCAAGCAATCTGCAAATTTTAAATAGGATGAGGTCTGTATACAGAGTGTCTCATAACAAGTAGCAAAAACTTTACAGGCGGATTCCTTCCTTAAAAATGAGTCGAAAATGTTTGAGCAACCATGACCTAATATCAATAGTTATGGAGATATGCTGTATCAAAGTTTGCATTTTATTCTCAATATTTTTGACTTATTTTTTGCAAAAAATTGTACTATCATTACAGTGACTTGCATCGATTATGAAAAATTCATTCGCTTCAATACAAGTCGAATAAAATGATAAAAACCTTACAAAAATTGAAATTATAATTTTTTACAATGTTTTTATAATTTTATTGAAGCGAATGATAATCAACATAAGTTACTGTAGTTTAACTTTTTGCAAAAAATAAGTCGGAAATATTGAAAAAAAAATGCAAACTTTGATATTGCATATCTCCATAACTATTGATATTAGGTCATGATATAGGTTGCTTGAACATTTTCGACTCATTTTCATGGCAAAAATCCACATGTAAAGTTTTTGCTAATAGCTATGTGATACCCTGCATATCATACAAACATCGCAGACGGGGGACCTCTATGGGCCGGTTGTTTCAAGTTGGATTAAAGTAAGCGTTCATTTAAAGCATGGATATTTACGAAAACCGATCGTCTGATTGGTGGAGAATGCAAAAATCTATGCTTTAAAAAAATATGCTTTAAACGAACGCTTACTTTGATCCAACTTGAAACAACCGGACCTGTGTAAGACAGGAACAATTACACAAACAAGCTGTTTTTAAACATTGTGAGTGGAAAATAAAGATAAGTAGAGTTGAAAACATTCTATCTTCCACACCATTATGCAAAATTTGTTGCCATATCCTTCTATCAGTGGCCTGCAATTCTTCAACACTGCTTCTTTTAGAGTGTCCCATGAGGCTAAAACTCTTAGGGATCGGTTGAAAAACTGCAAAAACGCATACTATGTATATCAATGATATATCATACACCATGTAGAATTTATCAGTGTAGAGAAAGAATAAGTTCATTAAAAAATCTACGATGGAAACTACTCAACATCTTGTAGCGAAGGTAAAAACTACATGAAATGAACTAATTAAATGTAGTACTACAAAATTTTAAAAAGCTAGCGGCGGGGGGGTTTTTGAAGGTTTCATTTTCCAGAGATTTCATCATTAAGTCCCAAAATGTTTCGATTCATTGAGGGGGGGTTATTTCAGTTTCCACGCTTTTCTTTATTCGGCCACTTTATCCACATCAAATTCGCCGTCAATTATTTTTGACGACGTGGAGGTTTTGTCAACTTCGCAAAAAATCTGCCAAAAATTTCAAATTATTAAAAAGTTACACTTCAATTTAAAATTTGAAGTGTGCAGTTTAAAATATGTAGTTTGCAGTGTGACGTTTGAATTGTGTAGTTTGTAGTGTGCAGTTCACTTACAAATGTGTGAAATGTACACTTCAGTATAATGTAGTACTAAAATGTAGTATTTATTATTATTATTAGTACAGAGCGGACCCATCACTACATAATGTCTGGAATTCAGCCTTGACAATGCACCTTCCAACTTCCAACTATGGTGTGTAAAGAGGACAAACTTGAACTTGATTTGAACCAGTGATATTTGTAGGCATAGGAGTTTACATGAGACAACATAACATAATGCACTTGTAATACAGTTTTACAATAATTAAACACACACAGAAAATAAAAATAAATATTACTGTAACTTCACGTTCATTTCTTGATAAGCTGTGTCCCCAATCAGCCAATAGAATCTAACAAGATCATGTGATAAAGTTCAAAACCTATTCTCTAAGTCATGCAACTTAGCTCCACACACGAGCAAACTTGGTGACGTGTCTTTTCTTGTAATAAATTAGGGAAATATTTGTAAATAGTATATGCAATAACTAGCCTTGTATTGGGAGCTACTAGGCCCGGTTGTTTCAAGTTGGATTAGAATAAAAGTTCGTTTAAAGCATATATTTTCACAGAAACGGATCGTTTGATTGGCGGAGAATGCAAAAATCTATGCTTTAAACGAACTTTTACTTTGATCCAACTTGAAACAACCGGCCCTTAGAATGATCAAGTCTTACTAGAATGCATACTTCTACATAAATTTCAAAAAATATACAACAAAATTCATAACTATTTGATAAAAAATAATTATATGTAATGGAACTTATTTTTGAATGTGTATTAACATATAATAATTACCATTAGTTTTCTTTCAACTGTTTATATTGTTAACTTTACGTTAAATAAAGTTAAGATTTTTTCAAATGGCGTGCACAGAAGATATTTTGCAGAGAGACCTTAGCCAAGATACTGATTGGTTGATAATAAAGCTTATCACAATAGTAATAATTGTACCTATTAAAAATACTCACAAGTATTCTTATTTCACTTCATGCATGTATGTTTGTATGCATGTATATATTTCACATAACGCTTTAGATGTAGATATAAAATTAACTGAATTAAATTTCATTTTTTATTTTTGATGTTTAAAGAGTTAACTTTGTAAGAACATAATTATTTAGTTCAAAAAACTTATTAGGGCCGATTGTTTGAACAGCATAGATTTTTGCATTTTCCACTAATCAAAAAACATGTTTTCGTAAAAGTCTATGTTTTTTTGCTTACTTACTACTTTAACTACTGATCGAACAACTGGCCCTTAGGCCTGGTTGTAGCAAGTTGGATTAAAGTAAATGTTTATTTAAAGCGTAGATTTTTATAGAAACGGGTTGTTTGATTGGTGGAGAACACAAAAATCTATGTTTTAAATGAACTTTTACTTTAATCCAACTTGATACAACCGGGCCTTAGTGTAGTTCATATAGTTTTTTTTGAAATCAACCTCATTATTTGACTCATTTGTACTTAATTACTTACTATCACGCCGTTTCCCCGTGGGGATAGGCAGAGAGGATAGAGCGCCACACTCTTCCGCCCTGACACACAACTCTCGCCTCATCCACATTGATACATCTTCACATACAAGCTCGACGATTGTTGAGATTTCTAACCATCTTCCAGTATCTGATTAATCTCGTCATGCCACATCTTCCGCGGTCGCCCTCTCTTTCTGGCGCCGTCAACACTTGCGTTATATATATATTTCTTAGCATTCTTTCCTCATTCGTTTTCTCATCATGCCCAAACCATCTGAGTGACCTTTTTTCAATTATATTTATTATGCTAAGATCAGCTTTAGATTCATTCATAATGAATTGATTCTTTACTCTATCATAAATGGATTTGCCAAAAATACATCCAATCTCTCCACTGCACTCAGTCTACTTTCATTCCTCTTCTGCCAGCTCCAGGCTATTTCAGAAGCAACAAGTATTATACACCAATATCAACGTTGAATTACAAAGCAGATCTTTTTTACAAAATCAATCAATACTTTTAATTTGTGCATTTTAACATTGGAATGTTATCTTCAAATTTATTTACAGCAAAATGCGGTCATGAAAGAACACAGTGAAAGGAAAGTACAGGAAAAGATGGGCGTTACTTTAGAATACAGAATACATGCTCCAACCCAAATGCGTGCAATAGACCATTATCCTAATCAGAGACCAATTAAAAAAGATGTTTTCTGAAACCGGAAGCACACCGTCAACACAATTATTATAAAACAAAATATACACTGCAAATTTAAAAGGCAATGTGTTTAAATTATAATCACAAACAACTAGAAATATATTGAAGTACAATTAATTGTTAGTCGAAGTAAAAAAAATTCAATACATCTGTGTACACAACCGTGATGCACCGTGAAAAGCTTACATTTCTCAAGAAACTTAAGTATTTTCCATGTAACGAACACATTCTTCGTGTTCAATTATTTTATATAATATAAATAATAACCTATAAATTAAAAAAATATTTCATTTGATTTCACATCTCAAAGCATATTAAAAAAGGGATAACACTGTCTATATAATTAGGGATATTAAATGGCTGAATTTCAGATTCATCTTTAACTGTGATTATTTCCTTATTTAAAAAACATTAAGTGGTAAAATTGCACAAAATTAAACACATCAGGGCACTTTAATTTTAACTTTAAATATAAACAACCAACAATTTATAAAATAACTGAAAATGAAGAAACAATCATAAGAATTTCAACTTCGTAACTAATATTTAAGAATTTACAAAATAACGAAAAATGTTTTGAAAACATTTTCCATGAATTGGTTATTGTGAAAACAATATATGAACCTGCTTGAAATAACTGCCACCTTTAGATTTTAATAAATACCTAAACTTTAATTGGACATGAAGGTTAGATAAATGACAGTAGGCATTAAAAGCTCCTAACACATTGAAATTTACGTTAGGACAACAGGTTATTTCATGTTAGTTAAAAGAGACTTACCTCATTTTGCACGTGATTTTCTTGCGTTTCTTCTAAAATTTCTTCCTTTATGGGCGCACTCAACAGCGGTTCCAAATCCATAAGGGATTGCTCCAACTCTTCACTCGAGGGTTGCAAATTATTCATGTTATCCATATTTAGTGTTTAAAGTCAAGTTGTGGGCTGGAAACCACCCGGAAACATCGAAAAACTTGAGGGGCTGGTTAAAATAGAGACGAAGAATTCACATTTCCAAAAAGCCATAAATAAAATGTATAAGGAGGCTTTCCGGGGAAAACAAAATGTCGAGCCCGAGGGAAAAAATCGTGGCTACACTTTCGAAAACTTTCACTCGCTTTAAAACAAACACTTGATATTATTATTGCACTTCACACTGTCAAAGGAAATCAATAATGTTTTAAAACATTATCTCAATATTCCGTAAAAGTAATTCCAAAATATCGTCGGTGACGGATCGCCGACCAGACACAGCAAAAACGACAGCTTCGGACGCCATTTAATTCAAAGCTGTCCATTTGTCTATGAAACTGAATTATCTATGTTTTTTTATATACGTATGTTGGTAAGACTTTTTTCATTTAAGTAGGCTCATTTTTATGCTCAACACGAAGAATATAAATAGTTTTTGTTAGATTTTTTCCTATTTCAGTTCATATAACAAAAGAAAACACTTGTGATGTTTAGTACCTGAGAAGCAGATAGTGGATGTTATGTTAATGTTAAAGCAACTAGCGCCGATGCCCATGTAATTGTTAAATAGGCAGTCTGACCGCACGCATAGGAAAAAATGTACATATTTACTTACTCCCTTTCTTTTAACTCGCAGCGTCTGCTTGCTTTTCTGTCGAAAAAACTTTGGATCGATTTTTAACCCTTTTCCCGTGGTCCAATCGAGCTGAAACTTTGCAGGCAGACTCGTGGCGACGATAAAAATGATATAACAATTCTTCGTTAAAAAAATAATAATTATAGCATAAATTTGGATTTTGGAAATTTTTTATTACTCCCTTTCATAGCGTCGCCCGACTCAAGCCCAACGCGTGGGGTAAGCGCCAAACCTGTTTCAACTAGTAAATGAGAAAGGGAGTATAATAAAAACTTGGTTTTTATGGGTTAGTTTTTTTACACTTAACTAATAATTCTTCTTCATTTATAGCCAGCTTGATTATTGCAACATGATTAATTATTTTATTATTATTGTGATAGCAAACAAAAAATATAATTAGGCGGTGTTAGGTGAACTGAATGAATGAGTGAAGAAGAGTGTTCATCTATGTATATATATATATATATATATATATATTATTTTTAATCACAAATGAATGAAATCTCTCAATGAAAAAAATACAATCGGGTGCTGACGACACCAGAAATAAAAAGCATCCTCAAAAGATTCGGCGCCACTTACCAGGTTAATCAAATTCTGGAAGCTGGTCCTATTAGAAATCCTAAAAGAACTCAAATACATTGAAAAAATTTGTTTAATTAATAAATTTTACTATTTATTTATTTATTTCTATTTGAGTTGAATATAAAAAAAAATGTTTGGACTGTGCCTGTCTCACTAGAAATATCTGTGTTGAGACAGTCATAGTTTACAATAGTATTAAGATATATAGTAAAATAATTATTTGTAGTTGATGAAGTATTGTATATTACAGTAACATAATAAAAAATATATCATCTATGAGGTTATGGTGTGTGTTAGTGTGTTTGGGTAAGTGTGCCTGTTTTATCCCTCCCCTTGTTTCGGATCCACAGTTTTATTTTGTATTTTATGTTAGGGTTGTAAATTGCGGTAAGCCCAGGTTGCTTTAATTCATCAAGCATGCATATATGTCACAATGTTGTCACGTTCTTGTTTATCCCAGTGGAGAAATTGTGTGATGATAAGTGTATACCTAGGTATGAGTAAAATATACTTCGAAATAATTATATCCTGATAACACTGATCAAACTAATATATTTTTTATTTTCAGCATTTCAGCCAAGAATCCATGATACAAATCATAAATAAATAATATAAATTCCTTCTTTCGTCCAACAATATTTAAATTGTCCAACAAATTTTAACGTTGGTCAATAAATAATACAAATTCCTTCTTTCGTCCAACAATATTTAAATTCGTTGAACAATTTTTGATGTTAGTTGGTCACTAACATGAAAATATTATTTAGAATTAGGCTAGAAAAACCACGATATTTATTTTCGTTTTTTTTTTAAAGTTTATTTTTGTTTTAATATTTCATATTGTTCTCAGGTGTAAAAATAACAACAAAATGTTATTATTGTTTTATGAAAATTGAATCACTTTTCATAAATTCACAGAGGTTCTTTACTATTCCATAACATTAATATTTGTATCTGATTGTATCGATGTTAGGTAACTGAAATATAACTTTTTACTAATACCAATGGTTGCCCGTAGAATTGCGAAAAATCAATTACCAGTCATCGACACAATCAGGTACAAATTTCAAATAACGGTTATTGTGTATCAAAATAAAATAAGAATTACTTTTAAACATATTTTAAATACAATCAACAATATTTAAAGGAAGCATTTTAATCTAAATAATCTAATTTAAAAATTGTAAACGCGCTATATGACATACAACTCAGAAACGCGTATCACCATCCATGCACAGATTTTTTTTTTGATCTTTTGATCTCTTCAAATTTTTATGGAAATATTTCTTCTTCATTGGTATCTATAAAGGTACCCTTAACAAAATACTTATTAATTACTAGTTGACCCGACAGACGTCGTTCTGTCAAACAGTCCAATAGCTTTTGTCAAATCAGGCGTGTACAGAAATCTAATCTAGACAAAATAATAACTAGAAAAATTCTTTACAGTGCCACAAATTTATCAGTTCTGGTCAAGTTCTAGTGATGGCGTCGTTTATAAAGTGTACATGTCGTGATGACTTGATGTGATGATATTTAGTTTTCAATAACGATCACCAGATCAGATAAGTTTGTGAAAAAAATAAATAAAAATATATTTCAGAGTGATCACTTTATTTATTGACCATCAAATAATTATTGTAAATAAAAAAAAACATCTAGCGGCTTCATTTTTGTATTTAAATGCCTTACAATGTGGGCAAAATGAGTTCATAGATCCAATAGCAACACATTGGTAAAGCGCGGTCCCTGAAACGAGAGAATTTCGTACATTGACCCTACGCTACGCATCCTTGTCGCTCGCCCACAATTATGTTGCCATCATGCTCGCACAGGCATGGTGACAGCGGCTGTCACTATGCCTATGTGAGTGTAACACTATCATAATTGTGGGCGAGCGACAAGGATGCGTAAGGTAGGGTCAGTGTACGAAATCCTCTCTTTGAAGCGACCGTACTTTAGGCACTGTAGTCAATTGAAACATCTTAACCGAAAGCAGCGCGATATCCGAATCCTTTCAATTTCTGTGCAGTCCGATTAGATTGAAAATTAGCTTGGTTTGTAGCATTTCGAGTTCTTCGACCCAAATTGCTCCGCCCGCATCTTATAGGCGGCATGAGCCTTGAACTGGGTATAAATGGAAACACACAAAATAAAACAATCATCCAAATATTAATCGAGGAATTTGTTTGTCGGTTGAGAAGCGATGATTTAAAAACAACCAAGAAAATAACACACACACACCATTTTTTTAAAGTTGTACTCCGTAACTATTTTCGATAATATTGAATATAAAATGCACCGTCTGTATGAAAATTTCCCTTTATAAAGCCCTTCGTTATTTATTTTTTCAAAACAATATATAAAAACACACTAAATTTGTTGTTCAAAACAGTTCTAACATTTATTTTTTTATAAATAAAATTACATTAGCAAGTTCTTCCTCACATAAAATAAAACTTTACAACTTTTATTCTTGTTTTAAATTTGAAACTTGACTACATAATTAATCTAAGTGTTATGCATCAAGCTTTCTCACATAGACGTACTTACTATAAATATAGACTAGTTACAAACCAAAATATAACTGTGAAAGACCATGGAATAAAAACCGCAATTCGCTACTAACTTCATATGCATTCGTTGTTAAAAATTATGTTTTGTTGTCCTTTCTTATACGTGGTTATGAAAATAATTTCTATCTTTTTCTGACTGATACATTTAGTACGCAATAGAAGATAGCTGAAACTAGATGTCTTAGATTTGTTTTTTAGTGACTAGTCTATGATTTCTCAACTATAGTTTGTATTGGAGAAAGAAGAATGTGATTTTTACGTTTTTCCGGACATTTTTTCCAATTTTTCTCTTTATAAGAACCTTCTTTGGACTTCAACGAATATTTGAAAAAAAAAATATCCCAATTGATCCAACCATTCTCGAGTTTTGCGCTTAGCAATACATTTAGCGATTAATTTTTATTTATAAAGATTATCTCAACCAATCTTGACCTGCGACCGTCTTATATTATCACGATATTTTTAAGGCGATTTTTTTAAACGTAGTTCTTGATATACATATTTTATATGAGAAACCTCCGAATAAATGTATTCTTAAAATTTATTTTTGCTATGTACTTGCTTATACATATCATGTTTGCTAGGTAATGTATATTGTATTTATATAATTACGTTTTTTGTTTATATTGTAATTGCTTTATTACTTTATATCATGCTTTATACTTCCTAAGAACTATATGTTGTATTTGATATGTTTTAACTTCGCTTTATTTTTTGTTCAAGCCCTAAAGGGCGTTAATTAATAAATAAATATATAAAGCGTCATTAAATTTAACATTATTATTATAATAAACTTTAACTTCTACACTGTCAGGTAGACACATAGATAAGATAATATAATAGGTAGACACTTCTGTAGTTTTTTTAAAAGTGACAATACTGAAGCTTGATAAAAAATAGACGCTTCCGAATTTTGTCGCGTAGGTGAGTTTTAGGTTATATTTCTGAAGTTATTTAAAAATAAACTATTATCTGTGAAGAAATTTAGATTTTTTTTTTCTATCTTTTCATACAATTTTTTTTCTCCTAACTTTCATATATTTTTTTTTACAATTTTTCATGTTTTAATTCACAATTTCTAGTTTAAAAGTTTCTTCGTGGGGGATTATTTTTAGTCGTGTTTTCATAGTCGGAAAGTAACATTTCTGCAGTTTGTGTAATATTTTGTTTATTTTTATATTATTTTTTAATAATTTGTTGCAATTCCTCCATTGATAGTATCTTATTTCAGATCTATTTCACAGTGTAAAACTGCAAACTATGTCGAGGTAAAAGATATTGAGTTACAAACGCAAGTTTCTAGCGCTCAAACCGAAGTTTTATTACAGGTTTTTGAATGCTCAATAAAATGGGCGTTGTGTCGAGTTTGAAGCCTTTTCACATCCTCGCTCTTATAATAGCTGTGAGATTGGCGTCTGTTTTCCTCGTTCAGACTTGGTTTGTTCCTGATGAATATTGGCAGAGTCTTGAAGTAGCCCACAAGTTGATATTTGGATACGGCTATCTAACTTGGGAGTGGACCAATGGATTACGGAGTTATCTTCATCCTGCTGTAATTGCGGGTGTTTACAAGATTTTAGAATTATTAACAATTGACTGCGCAGAACTTTTGGTAAGTTGAATAACTTACATATTTTTTTAATAATTAAGTTTAATGAGTCGTTTAAAAAAAATCGTTTGTGTACACGCAGTTGTACTTACTACTAAAACTAAAAGTAAGATAAATACAATAAATAGTATATATTAATGACACTCAAAGTATTGAGTTGTAAAAATCTACAGTGACCATTTTCGATTATTTTGTCGGCAAACAAAAACATTCATAAATGAATGGTTCGTGTCATAGGTAATAATTTTGTTATCTGTCTGTCCCGCAAGTCCGTAACTTCCTGGAATTCACGGCAAAAAAACAAAGTTGGAGAAAATAAAAAAAAACAGCTGGAAAGAAACTCGAACCTCGAATGCGCGGACCGCAGTTCGGCGACTAGACGACATGGCCACTATCGCTTCTCCACGGTCTGCCAAAAATATACTATAATATATTTTAGATTATGTTTTAAATAAGTTAATGGCTCGCGGCTTAGCTAAGATGCGAACCATTAATTTAGACTTCCTACGTTCAACGGGCTTTTTATTATGTGTTGATATAAATAAATAATGTTTAAATTATGTTTTCTGATTTTTCTTTGATATATTCAGTATATTTTTGACAGACTAAGGAGAACCTGTGGTGGCTATGTAGTTGCCGCATTGCTATACGCGCGTCCTGGGTTTGACTTGAAATTATTATATTTAGATATTTATGGAACGTTGATTTCATATGCATTTTGTGGTCTTGCATTTTCAATACATGTCGTTCCCATTACAATGCAGCGTGCTTCCGTAACAATGAAAATTTTACCCTAAGTTCACCAAAAGAAGATAGCTTCAAAAATACATACATTTCACTGAATTTATTTAATTAATAAATGATGGCGTTACAATTTTGAATAGCTTTAAAATTGCCGGGAAACAAAAAAATTCTGCAGTAAGATTTATAACCATACACATAGATTTCTGTACAATAATATAACATTTTATTAGCAACAACCTATTTTCAATTTGTTATTTAAAAATTCATTCTGTCTCGTTGTGTTATATTGCTGCAAACAAAATAATATTTATTTCTTTCTAGATTTTAGTACCCCGAATATTACAAGCACTGCTGAGTGCCGCTGCTGATTATTCCTTATATAAATGGAGTGGAAATCACAAATGGGCTCTCTTCCTGGTTTTAACTCAATGGTTCTGGTTTTACACCGCATCTCGTACCATTGTTAATAGTACTGAGGCAGCATTGATTACATTAGCTCTGGCCAGATTCCCGTTCCAGCCCAGTCGTAAACGTAAGTATTACCATTATTAAACATTTATATATCATGTACAGAAGAGTAGAGTACTTTTATATAAATATAAGTGTAGAAATAAGCAACACGAAATGTTTGAAGGAAAGATTATTTCATTTATCTTTATATCTTCACCTTTGTGGACTTATCAAAATATATCAAGTTACACAAATTACACAAAGATAGGGAATGGTATATTTGTGAATTTTTGATCAGTTGTGAAGTTCACACACAAATATTTATGGGTCTGTTCATAATCAGAATTTCTCGAAATTAAATGAAAAAGACTTAAAATAGTTATTATTCATTCACATTTTATTCAATTCCATCGTGCCCACATTTTATTCAATTGCAATACATAAAAACTTATCTTTTAAATTTAGATTTATTTCGCAAAAATTCTGCATTTTTATTATGCATGGGGGACACCTGTGCTCTAAATCCATATACACATTTCAGATTTCTAATGCATAATACATTTTAACCAAGTTGCTTGCACAATTCAGAGATATGTAGGATACGGGGGTTACAAGTTTCACATATTTAAGTCTTCAAACATACTTAATATTAGTTCTGTAGAATCTGAAAAAATATTTAATCATCACGCCATTTCCCCGAAGGGAAATCCATGTATCTAAAATAAAATGAAGTCTATATAAATCTGTATAATTTATGGTTGTTTTAAAAAAAAAAACTGAAAAATGCCAATTTCGTAAATGAAAAGTGTAAGATGGAATTTAAATGCATATATTTTTATGTGTAATGTCTGAACTTTATGCTGCGTTCAAATCTGAAAGGATTTTTCAAATATTTAAATTAACACCAACACAACGAAACAATGTGCGTCGTACGCCCGGATTACACATACTAATTCAATTGTTTTTCTTAAATGGAAAGAAGTCTATCACAAGGAAATAAAAAGACTTGTTTTTTAGTTATACATTTTTATGAGTCTCATAAAAATTCAAAATGTAGAACTAAAACAAGTGTGTTTTTTATTACTATATGTGCGAATATGGTGTTCTATAAACTAACCTCCGAAACAATAAATTTGTAGTTATCGTGTTCAAATGATTGCAGTTATTTTAAATAAAAATTTGGTGGCATTCTTACAAAATTATTATTTTAGGAGACAACGGCTGGCTTTGTCTAGCCGCACTATCTTGCGCGGTTCGCCCCACCGCAGCTATTATCTGGCTGCCTTTGTGCCTGTACAACATCATCACAGCAGAAAATAGAAAACGTCTCATTGCATTCATCTACATCCCCATTGGGTAATAATTATTTTTCAACTTATTCCTGCTTCAATATTTATCATTCCATTGAGTAGTTGTCTTTACCTAATTATTTTCGATTAACTAAAGTAATCTAAAATTTTCATTATGGTTGACATACAGATACATATCGACGGCTCCTACGTATAATATCGCAACCCACAAAATTCAATTTTACAGGAGAACGATTTGAACATATTTTCGTCCCGTATAAATCTAAATATTGCCCAATTTTTTTGAAATTTCGTTTCAATATCTTACTTTATACTGTAGTTTCATAAATAATCACAAAAAAGTCGAAATTATTAAAGGTTTTTGTAGAAATGCACATACGATATTATACTTCGGAAAAGACGCGACGTAAAATATCGTATAAATGACTTACAACATTTAACTTCGAAAAAGATGCCACGTAAAATGTCATATAAATGACTTACAACATTTTACTTCGGAAAAGACGCGACGTAAAATAACGTAAGTGTTACATACGATTATTTTCTTATGTTATTTTCTCACGCATATTATCGTAAGTGTTACATACGATAATTATTTAATGTTATTTTCCAACGTATGTTATCGTAAGTGTTACATACAATAAAATTATCTTACGTTATTTTCCAACGCAAATTATCGTAAGTGTTACATACGATAGTATACTTCGTAAAAAATATGTGATTGTTTGAGATATGATAAAATACGTCCGAAAAAAACATTATTTATTGCAAAATATTTTTTTTTCTTTCTTGGAAATAAAGATATAATTAAATACATATGAAATACACAAAAAACTAAAAATCGTCGATTTGTGGGTTACGATATTATACGTAGGAGCCGTCGATATGTATCTTAAATTATAACATTAAATCTAGTTAATTTGTATCATTCTAAATTATGACAAAAATATACAATTTAGTCTTAACCCATCAAAAATGAGGGAAAAATGGTTTATTAAATAGCAAAAAAATTACAAAAAAACAACTAAAATGCTATGTACACAAAATGGCAACTAATAGCGGTTCTCAACCTTTAGTTATAAAAGATAAAATCCGTAGGTATACATTTCATGAGCTTTTGAACATTGTGCATTAAATCTAGAAAAGCATCATTGACACTGGCATCTTCTATTGCACTCATTGCATTGCATTCACTGGCACTCTTCAATCTGTGAAATAATGTAATAAACAATTTTTTTTAAATTATACTTCGCTATACAATCTTTATGAAAGTACAGCCATGCGAATGTATTTAATTGATAGACTATTTATACACATTATTTGACCAAATTATGATTTTTTGTTTTCAGTGTTTCAATTTTGGGTTTGTCCACACTCTTGGATTCCTATTTCCATGGAGAGTTAATATTTACACAGTGGGAATTTTTGAAACTTAACGTTTTTAATGAAATTGGAAGTTTCTACGGCAGCCAGCCATGGTGAGATATTGTTTATTTATTTGTAAATACAAATGTTAATTTTTTATATAATATTACTGAGTAAAGGAAAACATGGTTTTTGCAAGTATCTTATATAGCACAATGTTCTAATTACATACTTACTCGTTTTTGGTGCATTTTTAATAAATTACTTTTATACTTTTTTAATTCTCCATAATATGCGTCTATTTTTAAACTTTTGTTGACATTTAAGATTTTTGTCAATTATTTACGTTTGTATTATTTGTAATTGTAGTGTACTTTTGATTATCCAGGGAGATAGGAAAGAAAATGACCCAGATAAAAAAATCTCAAATAATCTTTGCAAAAAAACTCTAAATATGAAAAAAAAAAGAAATTGTACACAGTTACACAGCAATATTGAGCATATATAATAAGAGAATAAACAATACATCACTTAATTTGTATTTAAATTCACAATTAGACACGCGGCGCTCCCTCCCGCTTGTCAAAAGAAATATGCTATTGACAGGGATTTCGGAAATTTTGCAATTTGGGATATTCACAGTTTTGCAGTTCTGTGTATTCATAACATCATGGATTTTATATTTTATTTACGTAATACCAGTGGTGTTCAGCGCATACAAGCAAAAAATCTGTGTAAATAATCCTTATCTTAAGAAACAGTCGATTTAAAATTTTAGCCGTAATTCATCCTATGGCTAGATGTTTTATTTCTGACATTTCTGTATCCAACTTCATGTCAATTCATAATTTATCTCACTTGTTTGCGCTCAACAAATTTGTTTCATAGATCCAGTAAAGTCGAGAAAAACTCATCCTGAACTGTGTATTTTCCTAATGAAAGTGTATAATATTAATTGACCCATATATGTCTGCGAGTTTTTTTTATACACAGGTAAATTTTATAGCGTGTACTTTTTTAAAACTTACTTATTTTTTTGTTTATATTGTATTTTTTATATTGTTTTTCTATATATACTGGTTATATATATTTCCTAGTAAATGTATATTGTGCTTGACATGTATTACTTTACTTTATTTTTTGTATAAGCTCTGAAGGCGTTAATAATAGATATGTAAATAAATAAATAAAAATATTATGTAAATTGTAACTGTTTTTAATGAGGTTCTGTATACTTATAAGACATTATATTTTTAGGTATTGGTACTTCTTAATTGGGTTCCCAGCTGTGCTTGGAATCAACCTTCTCCCTCTGCTATGCTCTGCCGTGGAGGCATTGAAAGACAGACAGGCGTTTAGGACTCAGCGCTTGCTACTGTTTGTTATTCTCTTCACGCTGGTAGTTTACAGGTAATACTGTTATTGATCATTTTATTGTTATTTGTTATTGTCAGTTTCAATATATTGTAATAAAATATTAGGTCCTTACATATGAAATTGGCGTTTAGTATGGGAGGAACATAAAGCCGATTTTTTTTTATTATAATATATTTATTTAATCAAAGTATGTACCATTGCTATCTATGCACTTTGACATCTCATAGGTAGTTCATCGATCCCTTTACTAAAAAAACCATTCGGACGGGAATCAATAAAATCTTTGAAGGCGGTTTGGACCGGTGGTGGACCTGCGACCATCGGAAGTGAATTTTTCTTTGCACAGAGTTATCCAAATTGATCGAAAAAAAGGTAATCTGTTGGGGCAAGGTCCGGAGAGTGCGGTGGATGTCTTAGACAGTCCAATTGAAGCTCCTCTAATTTGGTAGCCGTCTGTTGTGCAGTGTGTGGTCTAGCGTTATCATGAAGCAGCAGTGGCCTAGAGCGATTAACCCGCCTCGGTTGGTTAGCAGCTAGCTTTTCCATCATGGTTTGCAGTTGCTGACAATAGACATCTGCCGTAATCGTCTGGCCAGATTTAAGAAAGCTGTAGTGAACGACACCAGCACTAGTCCACCAAACGCTCACAAGTAACTTTTTTGGAGTCAATTTTCGCTTGGGGAATGGTTTGGCTGGTTCGGCAGGGTTCAGCCATTGCGATGAGCGCTTCCGATTATCGTACAGGATCCACTTTTCATCACAGGTAATGAATGATTCGATTTAAAATCCCTCCATTATTGTGCCGGTTGAGTAATGCAACGCAGCAGTCAACGCGCGTTTGTTGATTTGCTTCACTCAATTCGTGAGGTACCCACCTTTCAAGCTTTTTCACCTTACCAATTTGCTTCAAGTGGATTAAAACAGTTTTATCACTAACACCGCAGCCTGCAGCTAACTCGGATGTGGTTTGCGATGGATCCGCTTCCACAATAGCCTTCAATTCTTCATTATCAACTTTGGTCTCCGGCCGTCCACGGGGCTTGTTCTGCCGGTCGAAATTTCCGGAACGAAAACGTTGGAACCAAAAACGCACTGTGTATTCTTTTGCGGCACCGTTGCCATAGACATCATTAATCCTTCGAGCCGTTTCTGCAGCACTGGTGCCACGGTGGAACTCGTACTCGTAAATAACACGATATTTCAAGTTTATCATTTTGTAAACTGAGTGACGCAAAGAAAAAAACAATTGAGGAAAAAACAAATGAATTATAATTTTCAAAACACAAATACATGAGTAAATAGCTGTATAAGTTTGGATTTGGAATTCCTAACCAAAGAGAAGATATTTGAGATCAAATTTGCCAGTACGGCAAAACGCCAATTTCATATGTAAGGACCTAATATTAAATATTATTGCTGAAGTTCTTGATTGCTCACAATTATTGGACAATATTTTAGAATTGGGCTAGTAGTTAAATTTAATTGATTATTAATAATATTTCGTTTACTATTACATGCTTTACTAATTTCTAATGATTCTAAATTATTCAATTTCAGACCAAAATTATTTATGTGTAAAATAGAAAGTCTTACATTTTTATCAAAACCGTGATCATTTTCTAATAAATGATTTGAAAATTCAGAAAAACCATGATTATTTAGACATTATTGAAAAACCGGTCGGAATTTCAATGTAAGAGTTAAAGAGCATTTGAGATGTCTGAATAAACATGGAACTGAGAAAATGGCTGCCAAAAATTTGAATTAACAAGAAACTAATCAATCCATCCACATTAACATCATCATTGCAAATTTTTTATATAGGGCTCATTGTAGACTTGTTTTTGTGTTTTTCAAATGTAATTAAAAGAATACATTTTTATTTACAAAGATGTAACGAGTTTTGCAGGTTGGATTCTTTCTAAAAAATGTCAAAATTAACGAAAAACAGCACTTATTTTGTTCTACGTGGATTCAATGTTCTATGAATTTATAATATTTATATTAATAAATCATGCCGGAAAAAGTATTATCTAAGACTTAGAAAACGTTCAAACAGTAGAATCAAAAAGTATAAGTGTAGAATAATGTGTCCATACCACGTCCATAAACATATAATTTATAAATCATAAACTATATAGTGTTAATTTCAGACCACCAAAATATAATTTAAACTTTCTCGTTTCAACCAAAGATTAGACCAAAAAGACTGTCAGAAAATAGTTTTCAAAATTGAATATAAAAATATATACATGTATTAGTAATTAATTTTAGATTATAATTACATAAAATAATATTATCACGAGACTTTAGAAACGGAAAGAATAACACGTAGTCGAGGATTTTACAGCACTCTGGACATTTTACAGCGAATTGAAAATTACTACAAGAGTCTGGAACAAACTATTTCATTCGCGAAACGTCTGGAAATTCAAAAATGTAAATAAGTGCAACGATGCCATCGAGAAAATCAGTTATTTTTGACAGCAAAGAAAAAACATAGAAAGAGCGAAACGAAGGTGTACGTAGGAAGATGCTAGTTCGGACAAATAAATTATCTTAAAAAATTAATCTTTTAAACATTTATAAAATATATTAATGTTGTGAATGGCAGAATATTCTGTATATTTTGTTAGTTGAGTGACAGATAGTCATTATGAATTTGTTGTGTAATTGAAAGGTAACAAAGGTTTATAATACAAATAAATAATTCAGACATTGAAGATTTAATATTTTTTAATATATCAGAAATAAACCACATCAAAATTGACGAGAAATTAAAAAATTTATAGCTTTAAGATATTTTTAAAATCAACGACAACAAATTGCAAAATACTTTAATTCATGAGACCGAACAATCGCGATAGAATTGTATCCAGATCTTAAAAATTTGTCATTTGTCGTATCCCTAGTCTATATTCAACCTGTATTTCTTGTATATGTGTACCTATGTTTTTGTCCTTGATTTATTGTATGCATGTACCTAATCGTATACTCTTTGATCATATAAAATCAAACATAATAATTTCGTTGTCTATCTGTCCGTAGCTTCCTGCAACGTCTGTAAGTTCATTCAAAATCACGGCTTTAAAACCGAAATTACACGGCTGGAAGTAGGGCGCGAACTTGCTCATTTTTTGTACCTACATATATTACCTGTTATATGCCAAAATCCCGCAAACTCAAATTTCACAATATCCGACTACAGTATACATCTACAGAAAATATTTTAGGTTTGATTGTCTGAAATGTGCATGCACGCAAGTGTCCTAAGTGACGGCCGTCTAGAGTGGTGCTGTGAGCGTGCTTGTTGTTCGGCATGACGTCAGCGTGCAAAACAGCGTTTGTGGTAGGCATGCATGATATCGTTCGAAGAAATAATATCAGCAATACAAAAAAAAAACCTAAAGAATGTCATCTCATCACCTTTTCAATATAATACAATATATATAATACAATGTTTCTTCATTTAATCTTAAAATTTCATATAACGTAAAAAATTCTCCAACCTCTCTTTTCTTCCAACGTCACTCGGATCTTTCTTTAGGTCAAATTTAAGAAATATGTTTACATATAAATTTTCTTCTTATGGTACCATTTTCTGTCGGAGGTCAGCGATCATTCTGGAGATTACGATTTTATTTACCACCGCCGGAACAGCTCAGTCGAGTTACACTTATACCAGTCCCTCAAGTTACGCAGCCATGAGATCCGATGTCCTTCTACGGTTCTCTTACCACTTATCTTCCCATGGTTGAAGAGTTGGTTCGGACTAGGTATATTTTGCTCCTCTCATAATATGTTCGAGATACTCGACTCGAGCTTTCTTGTCTCGACAGTCCATAGCACTTCTCGGTCTTTTTCCATAAGCCGGAGAACATCAACATTCGTCACCACCCAGGAATCTTTCAATATGCGTCTATAGAGCCACATCTCAAAAGCCTCGACTTTAACATTCGTCACCATCCAGGAATCTTTCGATACGCGTCCATAGAGCCACATCTCAAAAGCCTCGACTTAAACATTCGTCACCATCCAGGAATCTTTCAATATGCGTCTATAGAGCCACATCTCAAAAGCCTCGACTTTAACATTAGTCACCATCCAGGAATCTTTCAATATGCGTCTATAGAGCCACATCTCAAAAGCCTCGACTTTAACATTAGTCACCATCCAGGAATCTTTCAATATGCGTCTATAGAGCCACATCTCGAAAGCCTCGACTTTAACATCCAGGAATCTTTCAATATGCGTCTATAGAGCCACATCTCGAAAGCCTCGACTTTAACATCCAGGAATCTTTCAATATGCGTCTATAGAGCCACATCTCGAAAGCCTCGACTTTAACATCCAGGAATCTTTCAATATGCGTCTATAGAGCCACATCTCGAAAGCCTCAACTTTAACATTCGTCACCATCCAGGAATCTTTCAATATGCATCTATAGAGCCACATCTCAAAAGCCTCGACTTTAACATTCGTCACTATCCAGGAATCTTTCAATATGCATCTATCTATAGAGCCATATCTCAAAAGCCTCGACTTTGCGGATTTGTTATTGGTTTCCTGTGTTTTTACACTAAATGGTGTCCTGTTTGGTGTAAATACATTAGAAGCCATGGTGACACCCTAAAATACATTTTCAGGAATTATTTTATTGCATTTAAAAGAAATACAGTTAATGGATTATTGCTGGTAAAAATTGTATGTTTATCCTATATTTTGTATTGTCCTATTCATACATTTTTCTTGAATTTTTTATTAATTTTGCAATATTTTTTTACGGATCACTGCGCGCAATTTTAATTTAAAAATGCTCACGGTAGAAAATATTTTTCTCTAACCCTGTTGAAAGCGGTGAAAATCGTGTTTACATCGCACATGTGCGCGGTGAATGTGCATGTTGAGTGAGCATAAAAGATTCCAGTCGGTCCACCCCTGTTCAGCGTTTAAATTAAATAACTGAAAATTATTTTATAAATCAAGTTGAACATTTCCGCATCGGGCTCGGCCAGTTTATCAAATTGGCACGCTTCCAGCAATATAAATAAGGAACATTACGATAACATCGAGTGCCGCCGGTTCGCTTCGACTTCGTATCAACTGCGCTACAACCTGGTCGTTCGGAAAACTTCCAGAAGTAAACTGAATATAATGTGTCATTCTTGTATGAAGTTAGCGCATAGAAAACAATAAGCTGGGTGGAGCGCACCAGATCTGAAAATACAAAAGGATACTTGCACATACAGTGAATATCATCTACTTTAGAAATCGCCAAAATTTTAACAATATTTTTTTATGTTTGTTCCGAGAACGTATACGGATGTAACAGAGCTACTCCGCAATACTTTACAGATAGATTCCTGCATTAAGTATAAGTCAAAAATGTTCAAACAACCATGAGCTAATTTCGATTGTTATGGAGATGTGCGACATCAAATTTTGCATTTTTTCAATATTTCTGACTTATTTTGTAAAACATTATACTATCATTAAGATAACTTATATCGAATATAAAAAAATTATTCCCTTTAATACTATTTAAACTATAATATCCCTTTTCCAAAATTAATTTTTTATTTGTTTTACAGTCGTTTGTTTTTTCTTTATATTGCTGAACACGGAGAAAATGAAAATTCGCGCTATTTTCGAATATGTCGAATATTTCGAAAACTATAATATCCTTTTTTCAAAATTAATTATTTATTTGTTTTACAGTCTTTTGTTTTTTCTTGATATTGCTGAACATAGAGAAAATGAAAATTCGCGTTATTTTCAAATATGTTCCATTCCGTAAGTTCCGTCCTGGCACTAATGCTGCACATACGGCACGCAATATCAACAACCTGTTTAGACTAAATGACGCAAATGAATGCACTGTGCGTTCTTGGTTAAATCACTTTCGTTCTGGAAATTTTGACTTCAACAACCAGCCCCGTAGACAACTGGAGACTACAATAAATCATGGCGAATTGAAAGTTTTAGTAGAAGCGAATTCATCTCAAACCACGTCAGAATTAGCAATAGTCCTCAACTTAAGTGACAAAACGATATGGATTAATTTGCTTCCAATTGATAAAATAAAGAAGCTCGCAAAGTGAGTACCGTATGAACTTACTGAGTGGCAACAGCAAACTCGCATGGAGGCTTGCCTTAATTTATCGAGTCGGCACAAAAATGAGGGAATTCTGAATCAGATTATTACTTGTGATGAAAAGTGAATCATGTGTGCTAATCAGAAACATTTTTTGTAATGGTTGACCTAGAGTAGGCGGCCAAACTGCCTGTAATTGTACAGAGTGTAACTGAGCCAGTCCACAATATCTTACAGGTAGATTCCTACCTTTATCATGAGTCGAAAATGTTCAAGCATCCATGATAATTAGTTAACTAATATCAATAGTTAAGCATATATGTGACATCAAAATTTGCATTTTTTTTCAATATTTCTGACTTATCTGTACAAAACGATGGACTATCATTACGGTTACTTATATTTAATATAAAAAATTCATTCATTTTAATACAAGTCAAATAAAATGATAAAAACCTTCCAATTCCAATTAGAAAAAATAAAATTGAAGTATGTACAGGCTTTTTATTATTTTATTTAACTTGTATTGAAACAACTTTATTTTTCAAAATCGATATGTAATTTCGATCGATCAATAATTGATACTGATAAATGTATGAAAGGAGTTGAAAAATTAAAAATACTGATTTTCAGGCATATTCTTGTATAGATGTAATATAAATTCGGAGTATCATATGGTATATACTAGCGATCTATAACCGGCGTTGCCCGGGTAACAGATTTAATTTTAAAAATGTAGTTGGTGCCATTGTTTTTCAAGATCTCTAAATCTATAAATTTCCCATTTAATCCGGGCGGGTGGGGTGTCCGGGAGAATGGTGGGAAATGACTATACATATTTTCAAGTTTTAAAATGCAATTAGAAATGCTTGGTTCTGTTTTGTATGATTATTAATATGTACGACTGAAGGTATTTTTGGAACACAACCTTATAATTATTATTATTATTATAAGGTTGTGTTCCAAAAGCAGGGCAAAGAATAATTTTGCAAAATTTGAGCTAAATATGTCAAACGGTATAAATTTGTACAGAAAATATATCATGGGAGGGATTGGAGTAACGGGAAGGAGAAAAATGTGGCTTGCATAATAAGAGACGTAGAGCCAGATAAATAAGACTGAGGAGGAATGGATAGAGAAGATAAGAGAGACGATGAGAAGAACGAGAAGAGAGTAGAGGGAGAGACCGAGACGAATAGAGAGAGATGGTCGAGAGTGAGATTAAGATAGATATGATAGATAGCATTTAGATAGATATAGATAGATATGTAGAGTATGTAGATATAGACTATATATATATATATACGATAGTAGATAATATATAGATATATATAATATTTATTATATATATATATTTATGCAAGGAGATGGCGGAAACGTATTCTATGTTTTCCGTAGGGTCCCAAAGAATATTATGAAAAATTTGAGATATGTCTGTGTAGATTTGTGTAGAGCGATATAGATTTATACAGAAAATATATCAGGGGAGGGTTGGATAAAGGAGGGAAATATATTCAGCATACGTTTTCCGCAAGGTTCTAAAGAATAAGTATACCTACAAAATTTGGATCAGATCCGTCAAACGTTGTATAGAAAAAGTAAAAACAGACAGAAAAATAGGCAGATATTGAGTTTTATAGGTAAAGATACATTAAAAGTTTTCCACTTCAAATATGGAGGTATCATTACCAGCTGCGAAATCATGTATACTATTTTGTGAGGAAAACTAGAGAAGTATCAAGCATATTCCCTTTAAATAAACAAAAGGTTTTCAGATCTGGAAAACATATGTTCCAGAGACGATCGGTGAGTTAACAGAAGGAACGCTAGAAAATGTTAATACCTTCTAACAAATATGAACGAACGAGAGGCAAATACGAGTAGTAACGAAAATAGTCTGTCAAATTATCTCTTTAAATCATTTACACATTGCCACAAATCAATTACATATCCAAAATGTCATATGTCATTCGTATAAACGAAAAATAAAATAAAATATCCATGAACTATCTGAGTTTTCATTTACTTAAACTTGAGCTCGATTCGACACTCCTTCTTCATAAAATCGTCAATTACACGGTCTTGAAATGTTTCCTCTTTTTAGCAGACAATTTCAATACAACCCTAGCATAGTAGGCGAAGACCGACTTTCATCCCTTGCTATCATCTCTATTGAGAAAACACTGCCGCCAACGCAAGTGTAAACAGAGCAAGTTTTCTTGAAAGTGTTTTTAACAAGCGATAATAAAGTGTTCACAGACGAGTGATAAATCGCGAAATAGTGTAAATTCGAGATAAATGCTTAAATTTAATGCGTGTCTAGTGCCATTGTAAATTAATGATTGTAATAATTCATTTAAAATTAGTTAATTTACAGTGCTTTTATTTGTTCTCCTATAGTCATGTCCCGTAAAAATATATTTAAAGAAAACACTGTGAACTTGGGCATCAATCCAATATATTTCGTAGTTATTCGTACCGGCTAACTCACTCTCCGTCTCTCCCGACACTTCTGTGACATATTCGTGTTACAATTCGTACAGACATGTGTGTGAAGGTAAACTTTTATATGTGGAGCCATTATTGCTCAAATTCTATTAGTTTCAACAGCAATAGCTAAACAGCCTTAATTTCATTAAGAAACAATAAAAACCCAAGAATACCTTCAAAAAAAATAAATTGAATTAAAAGCAATAAAGACACTTCCTTTCAAAGGCTTCAAAAAGATCGAAAGAATGGTTACCTTAGCGAATTAAGGCTATAAATTGTTATTGTGATAAAGCCTCGAAACAACCTGAAAAGAATACGGACGAAAAAATGATAGACTAATGAATTAAAATTAATTTGCTACGAAAAATATATTTTCGTATAAGAATTTGACCTACTGTACCTATATAAATATATTATTCTTCATTACGGTGTTTTTTCTCGAAAGTGCTCTTTGAACTTTAAAATGTGTCCTGACCACAGGGTGTATATAAATCGACATCTTAAATTTAGCAAGGCAATTCAATTAGCCCCGTGAGCGCACTGGGCGCGATAAATAAGGTGAATGGACTACATGTAGTCACGCCATGTACAAGTACCGCTGAACCACCTTGTTTAGTGTTTTGAATTAATGTATGCCGTCGGGATTTAAGGTGATAGAAATTATGGTGATTAAATAGGAAAATAATTATTATTTTACTTTTAAAAACACAACTAAGGATTTCTCAATTTTTACCGGATTTTCCAAGCGGATACCAACCATAAAATATTCCACATATATAAAATGTTCAATATCCCACAGCACTTCGATTTAAAGGATTTTTGAATAGCTTGTTGATCTAGTGATTTAGATTCTCTACCAGTGGTTCAGTGTTCAATCGAGTAAGGCTCGTCCTATTTTAGGAACAAAAACGTTTAGTTTAGTTTAAAAATAGTAACAATATTGTCACGGGATCGTGGCTGTGGGAATCAAATGAAACACTTAAAATTAATTAAGGTTTTTTATTGCATAAAATCACTGGACACGAAATTCAAGTGCTTTTAGAATATTTTACAGACTAGTTCACTAAATTCGTTCTAGAATCTTCGCTTCAGTTTATTTCAGTACAAATTGTCTTGAATCGCTCAGTTCACAGTAGAAAAACTTCTCGCTCGCTGGTAGGTTTTTTTCATTTAGGTACAAACGCTGGAACACGCACACGCGTTGGCCATACTGCCGCACAGTTCCGATGTCGCTCTGTCTGTGGATTTCTAATACGCTTGTCAGTACTGAGTGAGCACTAGCCGGTTAAGAGATTTTGATGATTTTGATGTGCGTAATTCCTTCTGATTCTACAATCTCGCAACGAAATCGCAACGAAAAAACGAAAGTGAAATCATTATTAAAAGAAAAAACATATTTTAATACTATGAACATATTTCAATAAAAATTTACACCAATTTTTCTCCGATTGGAATGAGTATTAAGTAAAAATACTTAAGAATCATAAAAATATATTACACGCATTGAAACAGTGATGGAATTAAATGAAACGTTGAACTTCTAGATCATATTTCTCTACGTTATGAAATCTTGGTATGACTTGACTGTCCTACCAAACTTCCTTGCAAACGTTGTTAATCTGCTGTTAATGCTGTCATATGAGCACACATACGACACCTGATCTCAAAACAGAGCATAACTTACATTTCAACTGCATTCCATGCATATCAAAAGAATAAATACATCATGTTAATGCAATTCGTCTTTGATTAATATTCGCTATCTCAATATACGATCTAGGGAAATTCCTAAACCATATTAAAAATATTTTTAATTTTATTTTTAATTTAGTCCTTATTTACATAAAAAAATTCTTATAAATTACATGCTTTTAGTTTAGGTCTCTGTCTTTAATAATCTGTTTTTTTTGTTTGTTTGAAAGCAAGTCAGAAATATTGAACAAAACTTTCAAATCGTTTGATTTTAGAACACTATTGCTTTAAAATTTTCGACTCATAATAATAAATTTTGAATCATAAAGCAGAAACCCACCTGTAAAGTTTTATGGACCAGCTACGTTACAACCTGTTTATACATATATTTTAAAAATCGGTTTCGGAAACAATTATTTCGTTCGCCATGGTGATAAAAAACTAATCAAAGAGCTTACAATTTTTCCTTTCGTTTACAAATCTCAATTCATTAAATTATTTTTTTTTAATAATTCTTCCATTTTCTGATTGTGTAAATATTAGGTCCTTACATATGAAATCGGCGTTTTGCCGTACTGGCAAATTTGATCTCAAATATCTTATCTTTGGTTAGGAATTCCAAATTCAAATTTATACAGCTATTTACTCATGTATTTGTGTTTTGAAAATTATAATTCATTTGTTTTTTCCTCAATTGTTTTTTTCTTTGCGTCACTCAGTTTACAAAATGAAAAACTTGAAATATCGCGTTATTTACGAGTACGAGTTCCACCGTGGCACCAGTGCTGCAGAAACGGCTCGAAGGATTAATGATGTGTATGGCGACGGTGCCGCAAAAGAAAACACAGTGCGTTTTTGGTTCCAACGTTTTCGTTCTGGAAATTTCGACCTGCAGAACAAGCCCCGTGGACGGCCGGAGACCAAAGTTGATAATGAAGAATTGAAGGCTATTGTGGAAGCGGATCCATCGCAAACCACATCCGAGTTAGCTGCAGGCTGCGGTGTTAGTGATAAAACTGTTTTAATCCACTTGAAGCAAATTGGTAAGGTGAAAAAGCTTGAAGGTGGGTACCTCACGAATTGAGTGAAACAAATCAACAAACGCGCGTTGACTGCTGCGTTGCATTACTCAACCGGCACAATAATGAAGGGATTTTAAATCGAATCATTACCTGTGATGAAAAGTGGATCCTGTACGATAATCGGAAGCGCTCATCGCAATGGCTGAACCCTGCCGAACCAGCCAAACCATGCCCCAAGCGAAAATTGACTCCAAAAAAGTTACTTGTGAGCGTTTGGTGGACTAGTGCTGGTGTCGTTCACTACAGCTTTCTTAAATCTGGCCAGACGATTACGGCAGATGTCTATTGTCAGCAACTGCAAACCATGATGGAAAAGCTAGCTGCTAAACAACCGAGGCTGGTTAATCGCTCTAGGCCACTGGTGCTTCATGATAACGCTAGACCACACACTGCACAACAGACGGCTACCAAATTAGAGGAGCTTCAATTGGAATGTCTAAGACATCCACCGTACTCTCCGGACCTTGCCCCAACAGATTACCATTTTTTTCGATTTTTGGATAACTTCTTGCAAAGGAAAAAATTCAACTCCGATGGGGCAGTCCAAACCGCCTTCAAAGATTTTATTGATTCCCGTCCGAATGGTTTTTTTAGTAAAAGGATCGATGAACTACCTATGAGATGGCAAAAGTGCATAGATAGCAATGGTACATAAATTGATTAAATAAATATATTATAATAAAAAAAAATCGGCTTTATGTTCCTCCCATACTAAACGTCAATTTCATATGTAAGGACCTAATATAAACATATTTTGTGGTAAAAAGCTACGGAAGACAACAAAATATCTGAAATTACTGGAAATATTTTTAGCTTTGTATTCGTGGTTAAATTTATGTTAAAAAATTGGTGGTTTATGATATTTTGATTACTTTTATAAGATCAAAGTAAATATAATTTTGAATAAAATAAATAACTTGATATTTGTGATTAAAATTTTTAAAAATTGAAAAAATTTATTTCATTATACGCTTTGAATTTGTATATAATTTGAGAACTGATTTGTTTCTCCTTTTTTTCTTGCAAACATTAATTTTTTCGGAATTTTTCAGTGAAATGTATGAGAGTATGAAATGAATACATACATGAATCCAACTTCTCTGTTGTATAGGCGTGAAGCTTGAAAATGGCAAAAAAGAACATGTAAGTAGACTGAATGCGGTTGAAAAGCGGTCACATAGGCGCAAGTATGGAAATCTATATACATACGGTAGAACAACAATTAGAAATCCAATTAGGAATTCTGAATGTAACGTGGTAGATGGTTTCGTATTTCTGAGCACCTTCATTCTGTTCTTACCCGATTTTATTTCCTACCTTAACCCAAAATGTAGGCTTTCCTACCAATGTTCCGTCTGCCCGCGCTGACGGTTAGCGGAGTTGAATTTGGGTTTGCGCGTTCTCAACAAGCAAAGTACAGCTTTCGACCTGGTCAGATTCCTACAATTATCAAATTGACGTAAAATACCGCGTGTTTTAGTGGTGAAGACGTAACTAGCCATAAAAACTGGAAGAGACGTCCATTGAACGAGCCCGGGAAAACCGAGCGAAAAAATTGAAAATTGGAGATGACGCCTGCATACTTCTGTCTGATTCCCATATTTGTTCCGGTGTCGTGTATGAGCGAGATATATTTGTTCCACTATGTGACGTGCCGTGCACGTTCCCAACACGTATGAGCGAGAAGAGTTTAGCAACATTTATGAGGCGAGTGCTGAAAGCAGCAGAAACACAGGGTATCCGCCGAAGACCCGGCATGATTAGATAAACCAGATATTGGAAGACCATCGAAGAGGGTGCATGAGAAGATATATGAAAGTGGACGAGATAAAAGTGTCGCTTACCCCTCTTGGAAATCGGCATCATGGTCGAATAGTTTTTTTATTTAAAGAAATGCGAAAAGAAAACAGAGTACGTATAGCATCGATTTTTTTTACTATTTTCAAATTAAAAATTACTAGCTGGGCCCGCGCGGCTTCGCACGCGTAGATTTTTAGAACAATGTTTGGATCGTCATAGAACTTTCGCGAACCTTCTAGAACATTCTCCTTCCAGAACTTTCGAGAAATTCGAATGTACGGGAACCTTCTAGACGCCCCGACACATTCCGCCGCTCAGTTTAGAACCTTACAGAACTTTCGGGAATTTTCTAGAACCTTCTCCTTCCAGAACTTTCTAGAGCAGGTTTTTCCGAAACCTTCTAGACTCACCGACATAGTCAGCGTGCCTATTTTGAAACAATCTGAAGCGTTTGCGGCCTTCCCATAACAAAACAATGTTCTAGAAAGCACATTTTCGTCACCCACTCCCACCACGCACAGCCACTCCCACCAAACCCGCACATTTTCGATGTGACACCAAGGGCTATCCACCACCATAACTACCGGTGGGTGGTTGTGGCTGGTTGTGGAGAAAACTTGGCGGATAGGGAAACACGGGTTTCTTTTTATATATATACATATTGATGTTATGTAAGTAGTTCAAACTTCTGTTATCCTGGAATGAAGATCGAACCACCTATCATTTAGTTAGTCAAATCTTTCTAAATAAAATACGTCTTCAAATTCACGAAAAAACTATAAATGAATCAAATAAAAATGATGCAGTCTCTAAATAAAAATATCGTGGGAAGATAATGTTTGGAGAAAACAAATTTCGTAAACCTTTCAGGTTTTATTGAACTTATTAAAATGTGTTATATTCCGCTCGTTCATGAAATATGCAGTGTTCCCGCACAACAATGCTGGCAAACGGAGTTGAAGGCGAAATTAAAATTTAAAATCGCCGGCGTTAAACGGGGCGGCGAAAATTTGTATTTCATTATGGAGAGTGTTTTGTATTTTTGTAGCTTTTAAAAAGCAAGGTTAAGCAGCGCTTTAAATAAAGCTTGCCTAACTTTTCGTTCATATTGTACCCTCCTAGCGGGTGGAGTGGGTGTACAGTCTAGGGTGCTATCACGCACCGTAGTTTAATTCATCACCTGGCTCACGTGCATAATTTACAACGTGGTTTAATCGTCGCAGAAATTATATATTTCAAACTATCAAAGTTATGATACAAAATTATTTCAATCAATTATAAGTTATTTAATTAAGATTACTTATGGAAATCGAGGAAATATATCCATTTATACGGGAAACATATATGCAAGTCTTTATAGTGTGGCCACAGGGCTTATGACCTGTATCAGCTGAAAAAGAATATTGTTTATGAGCCCACTTTAAAAAATATAGGGTATCATTACCAGCGGCGACATCCTTGCACTATACAATGGGAATTACAAAATTTTGACAATAGATAGCATAGTTTCTTCAAATATTTGATATAAGATAGATAAAGAACATATGTATATGTAAATGCACCTTAAAAAAATATGATAATGTGTTGATGTTATTTAGTTGAAATTGGTGAACGTTGTATTGTGTTTAGTGATCACTTATGGCAGATAACAGGTTACGACCCCTTATGGTCAATCTATAAAGACTTCCATATATATTTCCCATAATAAGCTTCGTTCCTTTAAGACTTCTATTATTCATCTAGATTTATGATTATTCCTCTGCGGACAAAATCTAGTTAGTTTAAAAAAATTCTTAATTAATTTTTTTAGACCAAGGTAGGAAGGTTATCTTTATCGAACTGGAAGAATTGTAGATACCTAAAAAAATCTTTCTTATATTTGTATAATTTAGTGTTTACCTATAAATAGAAAACTATTAATTTATAAATACGACTGACCCATAACGGTGCTTTACCTAGTTGGGCGTTAGAAACATTTAAAAATACCCTTAAAAATGATTGAAAGTATAAAAAAGAGTATTTGACGGTTTTGTGATTTGTGACGGAAAAGAGATTTGTACAAAAGCAAATTCAGATATATCCACAAAATAAAATGAAATGTTTTGAATGTTTGAATTCACCGACGATTATTAAGTTAGAATGTACTGACTTGTATATTTTGTGTGTCTATCCATTCCAAAATCATATTTTTTAAAAATTGAAACGTTATATTTTCCTATAAAAACTCGAACTCAGTACATTCTTCATTGAAAATCCTTGATTACTGCAATCCATTTTTTTTGGATATTGCTGCCTTTGCTTTTTTTCAGTATTTATTTGTGTGTGTATATTTTAAACTGAAACAAAAACAAAACATCACAGCAAACACAGCAAAATCTACATTTAAAATTTTTTTTTTTTTCACACGTATACAGAAGGAAAACTGAGGATGCTATTATTTTTGAAAACTTATCTGAAGTCGATTCATCGATTCCATCGATTCGAGTTTCATCGACTCCAGTGAAATTTCCTTGAGTAGTGACAGGTTTTTCTCATATGTATCTCAAACTCGCACTTTCCTTTTATAACCCTCATTTAAGCAAAATATTGTTATCCAGTACTCAAAAGGTTAGTGTCTTCATCCCAGTCTCGAGAATTATTCCCATTTTTCAAGGCCTTAGTTTAAAAATATAAGGAATATTGACTAGGCAGGCTTATAAGCTTAATACTTTTATACTATATTATGGATTCCTAAAATTATAAAATACAAATTATATAAGGTCGTAAACTCAAAATTTAATTAATATTTCATCAAAAATTAATTAAATTTTAATTGCGTACTTATAACAGACACTTATACATTATATATTTTGTATTTTGTTAGTGAGGGTGAGGGTTACGTATTGTAAAGATAATAAATCTTTTTTTGCTAGGGTGAATTTCATTAAAAAAATTATGACTTTCAAAGAAAAATGTCCGGAACAAATGTGACTTCAATTTACAATAATCATAAATGTCAATGGGGGAACGGATGAATCAGATACTTCGGAAATATTGAGCTAGCAACGTACGCAGACCGAATAGCCCTGCACTTCTCACAATCATCTAGATATATTATTTAGAATAAAATAATTTTGAAGATAGATTAGGTATGTATTTTCAAAATACACGTAAGATCCTATAAGTATGATTACCGGAAAATTGCTAGCCAATAATTGTTCGATACCTAATAACCTTACCCAACCCAACCTGACCTTATCTTTATTAATTAATACTTTTAGTTTTTGTTAACATTAATTGAGAATATATGTATATTTATATATATACATATATATATATATATATATATATATATTATATAATATAGTAATCTATAGTTATATATCGTAATCTTAAAAGACTTAAACATCCTGTCACGTGATTGGCGAGAAACTTTACTGAGGGCAATTGCTTGCTATATGTAAATGAAAAATGTAATATTCATAAACCCCTCCTCTCTAACTTTTTTTTTTCAAATAAAAAATAGCAAATGTAATATTCATAGACCCCGTGTCTCTAACATTTTTTTTCAAATTAAAAAATAATTAAAAAACATATGAATAATTACGTATTCAAATTAGTAGTCCATTTTAGGTACATACATCAGGTATCACATTTGAGTATAAAACCTTCCAACCCAATGGCCTATGTTTTTTAAAAAAGTGTGAATTTTAATACAGGTAAATTGAAAAAATGTATATTTTTATATTTACGAAAAATGATCAATGACATTTGAAAATCCTTCCCGATTTTTACTGCAAAAATTAAATATCGGAAAACGTCTTTCTTCAGCTAAAAAGCTCACGATTTACAGAAATTCCAGTCACTAGATGCGCTGAAGTAATAGAAAAATTGCTGGTATAAAGGAGGATGGAAAGACATATCTCGTGGAAAGTCGCCAAATCTATTAATCTACTTGGTTAGGACACAGATTGTTACAATTTTTCTATCCTGTCAGTAATCCGGGTAATGTGGAAAAGTTTATATAAAGTTTGAAAGACGAACTAATGGAATAAAGATGATACGTTGGAGAACATTTGTCACGAAATAATTCTCAGAAACTCTCACACTTAAGCACATACTTGTTTTTGTTTTAATTTTATCAATATTAAGCGTTTAAAGATATAATCATTTTTACATGCTTTGATTTTACTTTCTTTGTCTGTTGTTGTTTGTGTGTTTGTTTGTTTTTCTGTATTTTGTTTATTTGTTTTTTTTGTGGGAATCTTGTTATTAATTTTTCACCCACTTCCCGGCTAACTAGAGCTCTGAAACTTTCAACATTTACGTAAAGTGGGTGACTTAACATTATTTATTTGTTTTCTACATATTTGTTCTTTATTTATGTCTTTTTGTATTTTCTTTATTTGGTCTTTATTTAAAACTAGCTGTCCATACCCGGCGTTGCACGGGTTAAGGATTAAGTTTAAAATAAATTTATGATGGTAAACGAAGGTTCGATTCAAACGGTATACATTTGCATTGAAAATATATAAGAGGGAGGAGAAAAGGGTAAAAGAATAGGAAGAGATATGTCACCAATATAAAACGCCGAGTCCTAAAAAATTATTTTGCAAATTTTGAGTACGATTGGTTGAACGGTACAGATTTGCATCTAAAATATATCAGAGGGAGGGTAAAAAGAAAAAGGGGAGGGAAGAAATGTCACTTTTGTTACCCGCCGGGTCCTAACGAATAATTTTCCAAATTTTGAGTCCGATCGGTCAAACGGTGCAGATTTGCATCGAAAATATGTCGTGGGGAAGGGAAGGGGTAAGATAATAGGGGGGAAATGTTGCCTATGTTACCCGCCGAGTCCTAAAGAATAAGTTTCCAAATTTTGAGTCCGATCGGTCGAATGGCTCAGATTCGCATCAAAAACAAGTCAGGGGGAGTGGAAAAGGTATGAGGACAGGGTAAAATGTTAAATATGTTACCCACCGGGTCCCAAAGCATAAGTATGCAAATTTTGAGTCCGATCGATTAAAAGTTTCAGATTCGCATCGAAAATAGGTCAGGGGAAAGGGAAGCGGTAAAATAATAGGGGGAAAATGTAGCCTATGTTACTCGCCGAGTCCTTAAGAATAAGTTTTCAAATTTTGAGTTCGATCGGTCAAACGGTACAGATTGGCATCGAAAATATGTCAGGTGGAGGAGAAGGGGTAAAAGAACAGTGGAAAAATGTTGTCTATGTTACCCGCCGGGTCCCAAAGTATAAGTATGCAAATTTTGAGTCCGATCGGTCAAACGGTTCATATTCGCATCGAAAATAGGTCAGGGGGAGGGGAAGGGGTAAGAGAATAGGGGAGAAATGTTATCTATGTTACCTTCCGGGTCCCAAAGCAAAATTTGAATTGAATCGGACAAACGGTGTGGATTTGTATAGAGAACAGACAGACAGACATTGAGTTTTATAGGTATATGAATAACTTCATATTCGTATTGAATATTAAACGCCTACGTAACTTCGAGATTCATCAATATTAGTATTTAAAATGTTCTGATTTCAAATTTATTAATTTTAGTCGGCAGATTCAACTTACATTACAACAACAACACTACAAAAAACGGTTTTAGAAAAAAAACGGTTCTTCTAAAAGAACGTTCAAAATAATTATGCCACGGGTTCAGAGTGTTTATACGTAATATGTTAAATATTTGATACTACATGGATGATGTTAAAAAATCGATTACGAATGTGTGCAAAAAAGCGTGCAAAAGCATATCTTCAAATTTTTTTTGATTAACTTGTCTTTTCTAATTTTAATATATTTGTTGTCTCTAATAAATAATATGTGGACGAGCATTGTCGTGGTAAATTAGTAGAATAGATCAGAGAGGAGGGACCCATCGCACACCCAAGGCCGTTTTATGAAGCTCCCATTTCGGCCCTGCGCTTTCGCCACCTAATTGGCCATTTTTTATGCTTAAGTGGTCATCCTTTTCATGAGGCGTCCATACAAAAACACTTCGCTGTCTCTTAAGTGCAACGACGTGTAGGGGAATACCATAGTTTATAATAACATCTAATGGATTATTAGATATTAGTATAAACTATGGTATCTATCTCCGTAATATGGATATTAAATAGGATTTTAAAACATCTAATGGAATGCGTGGATTGCAGTGAAGTTCATAAAGAAACTAATATACAACAATCTTAAATAATACACGAAATATAATGAGACATGATATACAATATACATGTATGTTGAGGAAATACAAGTAAAATCCCAAGGAATATGAATCATTAGTTAATTAGGTGAAGACAAAGCCAAGTAGATGAAATGTAAATAAACACAAAATTGCATCGTAGAGATAGTTAATAAAAGTAAAATAGTCACTCCCCTGAGAGAAGAATAAAAATAAAGTTGTACATCACAAACCAACAGAGGATTCACCAGTCCGTAAAACCACTGCCGGCAGAAATAAACCACTACATGAGCACAGAATTGCATCGAAGAGATCAAGCTAATGACGTTATAGGTAAGGTAAAAAAAACCATGTCAATTGGATGTAACAGGAAAGAAAAGTGTTTAAACTTCTCTGTCTGTCCTTACGGAGAAATGGCGTGATTAGTTTAAAATTGAAATATTCAACGCCCGCCATATACCGGAAGTAGGTCGATTCTTTTATTGGTTTTCTGGCACTGAGAGCGACATCCTTGGTGTCACAGAAGAGAAAAATAAATAACTGTCTCTGAAGTCATTTACATTGACTTCCCCCTCGGTGCGGGCCGCCCTGGCCCCCGCCCCGCCCATGTCAGCAGTCGCTTACCGTCACTTAGGCAATAAGTGCGGGAGTTATTGCTGCCGGTGTACGCGGCGGTGGCCCGGGCGGCCATCGGGACCATGGGTAATTAAAAGGCTTTGCACCCGCCCACATTCATGAGCGCCGGGTTGCGAAAATCTCGGGAGAATCGTGAGCACTTTGTAATTTTTGATACAAGTTTAGCATTTCAGGGCTGTATAATAAATAGGATGTGTCACTTTATGTGGCAAAAAAATGACTTTATTTTTTAACATTATAGTTATTAAAAAAAATGCGATTTCAGTATATTTTTGAGTCGCTGAAATGAGCCAAATATTCCGAATATGTTGCTTTTATTGTGTTATTTTTTATTTATCGGATTACGGATTCGTTATTTTATTTTTATTTATTTATTTATTTAATATTCATGGAAGACCAACAGCACAACAAAGAAGAATAGAAAACATTGATATAATGTAGATGGCCAATTACAGGTCTCCACATTTAGAAATATGTTAGTAATGATAAATATTTATGAATTAAACGAAGGCATATTAAAAATTATATAGAAAGAAAGAATAAAAAATTTAAACTAATGAAAAAGAAACTTAATTATTTGCAGAAAAACATAGGCATGTTAAAAAATAAGAATTAACTAAAAACTTGATGGTTAATTTCTAAAAGAAAATAAGCTGAGATTGCCCAAACGTGGGTTGCTATTAAACGCTAACAAACTGTCAAAATGTAATTAAATACTATTCTGGCTTAGTGTTTATATTAATATTAGAACAATAGCTTATTGGTGTAGTGACTCGATGCTCGCCTAGTCGGTGGTCGGTGGTTCAAGCGCTATTCCAACCAGCAAGTCTTATTTTTATATCACAAGTGACCAGCTTACTTTAAAATAATAAGAATGTTGATGAGACACGTATTCCGTGTTCGCATCTACATTTTTTTAAATTGGAGTTTTTAATTATACACGAAAAAGCAACTCTTATTCGTCTTCTTTTTTTTCCTTTTAATAGACCAGTGTTCTCCAGATGAAGCAACTTTTATGCACTTCCTAATTCTAATATATACGAAACATCAAAAAAATTACATATTAATGTACAAGCTCCAAAGCTTTTTTTATAAGAAGAAACAGAAAGTGAGTCAATCACCGATGTCGAAATATTTCAATCAATAATTTGATTAAGTGATTGGTTTTAATATAGTTGACTTGCTTTTATTATATGTACCTATAAAACAAGTAGTGAACTCAATGACTTGCTTGTTGGTCTAGTGGTTAAGACACTCGCCTAGTGATTCATTGGTGTAGTATTTCAAGGTACTAGCAAGTAAGTCCCGTTTTCATAGTACCAGCGTTTAACTTTAAAAAAGTAAGCATCTTGACATATTTACTCCGTGTGCACTTATGTACTTTTTTATATAAAAAAAATAAAGAACGATGAAAATAATATTAAAATCGGTAATTTTAAAACAAATAACTCTCCACGTAGATGGTATGTTACTTCCGTATTCTGAAAATAAATGGATTATTATTTTATGATTATTACACTGAATAACTGGATACTCAACACTCAAAACAGAGAACTATTAACATATCTGTCAAATGTGAATATTTCTATCATTGGGTTTCACATAATATTTGAACTCTTTGGACGATGAAATTAGTAGATGTGTAATATGTGTAATACAAACTGATTTCAACCAACTTTAAAAATAAAATACTTTTATGTATCAAAAACTTATTTTTTAGACTAAAATTAGAACAGAAAATTCGAAAAATTCGTGCATGTACTCATGTACGCACGGTAGACAAACAAAAAGTTTCTTAAAAAATGATCGAAACATTCGTGAACTGGCACGTAAACAGAATCTGGCAGCTGACAAGAATTCAATGTGGCGTCGTTATTAAGACGTTGTTTCTTTTCAAAAACGTGTGCATTTTCAAAAAAGTCCAAGTATCTACCCACCAACTTTCATGTTTTAAAGATTTTAGGCCCAAAACGGTTCCTTATCAAAAAGTTTTGAAACTATACAACTTTGACAGCCGCATTGAATGTCAATTGAATGAATGTGTTTTTGTTTTGAAAACGAATATCTGAAAATACCGTTATTTTTTTTCGTTATTAATACATACCAGAACTGCTATCGTATTTCCGCTTCGTGTTCCGCTATATGCTCCTCTGCTACATGTTCCGCTACTTGCTGCGTGCGCAACTTCCGTTACAATAATAATTTAACCCATAACATCAAAAAGATCTAAGAAGCAAAGTTTACGACCTAGCGAAATTTGCCACCGTAGTGGTTCTATGAACCATTGATTCGAATTCTAATTCACAGTAACAATCATTTTTTCCAATCACTAACACAATTTATTGATAAAAAATTTTCAGATTTGAAACCTCTGTACGTTTCACGACAATGTCGTTTTTAATCATGTACAATTTGATAAGGAGTACTATTAAGTTACTAACTTTTTACTTGTATATCAATCAATTCCATGTCAATGGTTCGGTTGCAGCAACTAATCTCGTTGCTAGAATATATTCAATTTTGTTGCTAGAAGATATTAATAGAATTATTAAAATTTCATAAAATTGATTACCCTTTTATTGAAGAGACAAAACACGATTTATCTTGAGCTAATGTATTATTTGGAAAAAGAGAAGAAAGGATATAAAAGCAAATGTAATGATATTTGAAAAGGAATATCCACTGATATTTTACATCTGACCAATAATCCATTAATTTACCTGTATCGAGGCTTTCGATTCGACTGGCTTTTAACCGAAACGTACTGATTGGGATACATCATTTTAATCATTTATTTGATGAATTCCAAACAATGCGTTCCGGGGTTTAATCATAATTACTTAGTTTAGAATAACGGTCAGAGCAAACGCATTAGAAAAACAGGACAGGGAAAATTACACACACCAGCTACTTTAATATAGACAACCTACTTATGAAGCCAAAGCAAATATTTGCATATTTAAATTTAAAAGCTCCCCTGCCACCAATGTATTATATGTTATTAATGTTATTATTGTGGAACGTGTGAAGAGGATAGTTAATAAAATATCTGTGTCGGTACATCCGCGAAAAATGTGATATGATAAGAGAGAAATGTGACGAAATTTATACATTTTATTGATTTCATTTGTATTGTATTTATATTTGTATGATGAACTCGAATGTTTATGAACCCGAACCTAACCCGGGTATTTCTGTTGTTGAGAGATTGGAATTTTTAATAATTGGAAATAATATATGTCTTATTTTTAGCTTATATGATGTAATAACATATAAGTTAAAAACTGAGTGAGTGTAACGTATTCCGCTTGCAAGAGAAAGTTTAGAGTTTGAATCCCGGCGGTAACCGCATATTTTTTCGACGATCATTTTTTATTTAGCTTTCTAAGTGGTTTATCTTATTTGTTTTAACAAAATTTATTCGATCTGGTGGCGTTCTTTCCTTTCTCACATTGTTTCATTGTGTTTATTTTCTAAATTTCTGCATCTCAGCATCCTTTGTAACAACTCTAATGCTGATCTATTTATTGAATTACCTGACCATCTCAGAGTTAATTATTTATGACAACGTAACATCAAACAAAATCTATTATAAATAAGAGTTACCTATCAAAAAGCAAGATTGTACCCAATTTGCATTTATATTGTCTATATCATTACACGCACAATTGTGCACTGAAAAATGCATGTCACTAATTTTAACTTCTTTAATTAAGAACTAATGCACTTTGCAGGCTATTCATCGTGAATTATCAGCAAAAAATTTGAAGAGCATCTTTCTATCTACAATATTCTTATGTTTACCGAACAATTTTGACAACCAAACAAGACTCCGAATGACGGCTGTACCATATCGGAGTCGCCCGTCGTAATTTTGAAAAATTGCGTTAATACCATATGTTTGCTATGTTTTCAAATGTTTTAATGTGATTTGATTTGTCTATTTTTAGTATGGTATGATTTATGTGACAAATTTTTTGAGACCCTGAAAAAGGCTATTTGATTTTCAATCCTCCCACTACTCACTGCAATTATAGTTGGCGGTCCTCCAAAGTGCTCTTTATTAAATTTAATAAATGTAGTTCCTGCCTACACCGACCCGGCACCATGTTAAAAGAAGCGCTGTGGGATACCTAAAGTGGCTCACACGGCCGTTGGCTGGCGCATGCGGGGTCAAATGTTTGTAAACAATAAATTCAGTGGGCTCGAAGTGCAGAGGCACTCTCTCTTCTATTTTATTTCCCGCGGTTTGGCCCAATACTCAGAATAAATTTTTATTTACCTCCACCTTTATACATCCTGCTTTTGGCATCAAGCCACTTAAGTGGAAATTGGCGACCCACACCTTAAAAGTCTACTATCTGTGCTGCCTGCGACACTGAGCCTTGATGCCTCTTAGACAAGCTTGCCGCCCAATTTTCATGAATATTTTATATTAATTCATGGATTATGTTATTTAATTGCGTTATTTTTGAGCATGTTAAAATATTTTTCATGTCACCATTATTGGATTTTTGTTCCCAGAAGGAATCATTATTGTAATACTCTTGTTTCGGGATGAGGAAGCTCCAAGTAAAGACTTTGTTCTCGTAAGTATTTATTCGGTGACAATAACGGTTTAGACAAACGTTTGTACAGTAAGATGCGGTCTGAATAACAATGGTAGTAAAAGAGAGAGCGACTCAACATTCACGCGCCTTTTTATACCTTCTCTCTCTCTGTCATGCAGTATCTTTCTGGCGTCGCGACATACGTTCCTCGGATCTATTACAATTATATGTTATAGATGTCTCACAGAGACGAAGCTATTACGACCTGGTATTTGTGTGATAGGATAGGAACGCCCTTGAGGTGATTTCGTTACGAAAATGGCGCTAAAGAAATTATCCATTTTTATTTTATTTATAGAAGCTGGTGTGATTATAGAAGGCCTCAGTGATACCCAATTTTCCATATTTTTCCTGGAAAGGCAAATATTTTGTAAATAAGTTATTTAATAAGAAAATATTTACTGTAAAAGTATATAATTATTTACACAAAACTCAAGAATAATTTATTTACCTTCAACAAAGAGGATTCGATTGAAATACTGCTAAATTATATAACGTGATATGACACATCCGTCTGACTTGTTCCCGTGCTGTTTGATTTGACGTGATGAACGGAAATCACGACAAACGCAGTTCAAATATTTATTGCTTCGTAATTTCCGTCAGTGGGGATAATATTATAGCCGATAACCATAAATAAGCAATGTGTATCGATCGCGAGGCATTTCCTTTTCTAACCGTGACATCAATTCCTAGTCCACCCCTTTGTACAATACGTTAACCTCGTCTCTCTTACAGCTTTATGATGCGTGTGCGCCGATAAATCAATGCTCTCGGAACTCGAGTAATGAACATTATATTATAGCATCTGGGCAAAGCATGCTCAAGGCATGTGCGAGGAATTTTTTAACTTACATAAAAATGCTAATCTACGTGAGCACGAACATAATGCCAGAAGATAATATACAAAAAGACTATAAGCTATTCAGGAAGAAATATAGTTCTAAAAATATATGATTTACAGTGTAATGAAGATCTTCAATGAAATATCAGGGAAAATAAGAAAGGAACAAAAAATATCTCAAAATGTTACAATTACTACGTTCTAAAAACACAATTAAGTACTGTATTTTTTCACAGAGGGATAATCATGAATTAAGATAAATTATAGATATCTCACAGAGATGAAGATATATTTATGGGAAAGAATGTATGGAACGTAACATTGTGAAAAGTGATCACTTAAGCCAGTCAAGACAGGTCTTAAGCCCTGCGAATATCCAACAAAGACTTTTATACATCATGATATATTATAGATGTCTCACAGAAATTATATTTATACATCATGATATATTATAGATGTCTCACAGAAATTATATTTTTTATGGGAAAGTAGGTATGGAAGGGCTTACGACCTATCGTACAGCTGGGTAACATTTAACACAACGTAACGCAGTTTTACAAATAAAAACGTGAAATTTAGGTAACTACTTTTAAAAATATAAATTTAATAAACTTCAATAATAAGTTTACTTCATAAAAAATAAATAAATTTCAATAATGTATTTTTGGCGGCCTCAGTTTGCATTAAGGCGGCACATTCACTGCAAATACATATTTGGTTTTTTTTTACGAAAATGTGGGTTTTTATTATTCATTTATATCAGAATGTTACTCTAGACTGAAATTTTTTAGGGAAATAACTTAGATAAAAGAAAATGTTTTATAAAAGTAATAAACTGGACATTATTTATAATAATTAATAAAATATAAGCATTAATCGACAGACCGCGGCCAAAAAATCGATTTTTGTGCCCTAGGCGGCATTAATTTTGAATGAAAATTTATATGTACACATACTATGTTTTAACTCATATATATAAAGTATACTTCATTATCTATAATCCGTACTAAGGAAATTCAGAAATATTCAATATTAATAAAGTTATATGTTTTAAATTTGTAAGAAATTTTTACGTTTTTTCTTGATTTTAAAACGCTCTTTATTTATATAAAGAGATGATTTTTACAGTAATCAGTATACTTTCCTCACTAACAAAAGTTTTTTTTAAATAAAAACACCTTAATTATAATTTAAATAAATAATTCCAAAGTGTGAAATGCACCAATAAGTGACGTCGCTGTCGACGACATTCTGTTTTATATTATTTATTGACACATTTCATACTTTTTATTTTATACTTATTATTTCATAATTTTATTTTAAAATATGAATTAATGTGTTTTTATAAAAAAAAACTAACTTTCGTTTTTAATAAAAATTATTATTTTATAAAATATATTATTTTATAAAAAAAACATATTTTCGTAAAAAAAAAAAACACCGAAATATGCATTTGCAGTAAATGTCCAGCCTTAACACTGTACGCCTTTGAGGGTAAATCCGCCCCTGATCTCAATTGAATATGAAAAAAAGAAAGGCACGTTGGACGAGGAAGAAAATAATCGTCAATATTAACTTTTCAGAAGCCAACCTAATAGGTTGTTATGGTTAGAAAAAACGGTCGGTTCTCAAAAATTAATATTGGAAATTGATGAAAGGTGTATTGAATTATTTAATTATTAACATCACCGGGAATTGAAATTAAATATTGACGTTTTTATGGTTAAGTTTGAATTAAAGGGCGTAGGTACTTATATAGGGCATCATACATCGTACATAAGAAAGAATTTGTGAATCTTGACTGATTCGATTTTTAAAATATAAAATTCATAATAACTGAAATTTTTACCGCAAATTATTCAACTGTGGATTTTATTTATTAGTAAGACAATTCTGAATTATTTATTTTGTTTTTAAATTTCAATCAATTGCTTTTTCAGAAAAATCAATACCTATAAAACTTAATGTCTGTCTGTCTGCCTGTCAGTCTGTTCTCTATACAAATCCACACCGTTTGTCCCATTCGATTCAAATTTTGCATTCTTATGCTTTAGAACCCGGCGGATAACATAGACAACATTTCCCTCCTATTCTCATACCCCTTCCCTTCTCCCTGACATATTTTCGATGAAAATCTGTACCGTTTGTCCGATCGGTCCCAAAATTTGGAAACTTATTCTTTAGGACCCGGCGGGTAACATAAGCAACACTTCCCCCTTATTCTCATACCTCTTCCTCTCCCCCTGACATTTTTTCGATGCAAATCTGTACCGTTTGACCGATCGGACTCAATATTTGGAAACTTATTCTTTAGGACTCGGCGGGTAACATAGGTAACATTTCTCCCCTATTCTCATACCCCTTCCCCTCCCCCTGACATATTTTCGATGCAAATCTGTACGATTTGACCGATCGTACTCAAAACTTGGAAACTTATTCTTTAGGACTTGGCGGGTAACATAGGCAATACTTTTCCCTTATTCTCATACCCCTTCCCCTGACATATTTTCGTTGCAAATCTGTACCCTCTGACAGATCGGACTCAAAATTTGGAAACTTATATTCTTTAGGAACCGGCGGGTAACATAGGTAACATTTCTCCCCTATTCTCATACCCCTTCCCCTCCCCCTGACATATTTTCGATGCAAAACTGTACGGTTTGACCGATCGTACTCAAAACTTGGAAACTTATTTTTTAGGACTTGGCGGGTAACATAGGCAATACTTTTCCCTTATTCTCATACCCCTTCCCCTGACATATTTTCGTTGCAAATCTGTACCCTCTGACGGATCGGACTCAAAATTTGGAAACTTATATTCTTTAGGAACCGGCGGGTAACATAGATGACATTTTTCCCCTATTCTCATACCCCTTCCCCTCCCCCTGACATATTTTCGATGCAAATCTGTACGGTTTGACCGATCGTACTAAAAACTTGGAAACTTATTCTTTAGGACTTGGCGGGTAACATAGGCAATACTTTTCCCTTATTCTCATACCCCTTCCCCTGACATATTTTCGTTGCAAATCTGTACCCTCTGACAGATCGGACTCAAAATTTGGAAACTTATATTCTTTAGGAACCGGCGGGTAACATAGGTAACATTTCTCCCCTATTCTCATACCCCTTCCCCTCCCCCTGACATATTTTCGATGCAAAACTGTACGGTTTGACCGATCGTACTAAAAACTTGGAAACTTATTCTTTAGGACTTGGCGGGTAACATAGGCAATACTTTTCCCTTATTCTCATACCCCTTCCCCTGACATATTTTCGTTGCAAATCTGTACCCTCTGACCGATCGGACTCAAAATTTGGAAACTTATATTCTTTAGGAACCGGCGGGTAACATAGGTAACATTTTTCCCCTATTCTCATACCCCTTCCCCTCCCCCTGACATATTTTCGATGCAAATCTGTATGGTTTGACCGATCGGACTCAAAATTTGGAAACTTTTTCTTTAGGTCTTGGCGGGTAACATAGGCAACATTTCCCTCCTATTCTCTTACCCCTTCCCCTCCCCCTGACATTTTTTCGATGCAAATCTGTACCGTTTGACCGATCAGACTCAAAATTTGGAAACTTATTGTTTAGAACTCGATTATTTCCTTTTCCATTTCTTCCTTATTCCTCCATATTCTTTTACCCTTTCCTCTCCTCCTGATATATTTTCGATGCAAATCTATACCATTTGAATCCAACTTTTGTTTACCGTCACAAATTTATTTTAAACTTAATCCTTAACCCGTGCAACGCCGGGTATGAACAGCTAGTAATGAATATATATGGTGTATCATACATCGTACTTAAGAAAGAATTTGTGAATCTTCACTGATTCGATTTTTAAAATACAAAATTTTTAATAACTGAAATTTTTACCGCAAATTATTCGATTGTGGATTATATTTATTAGTAAGACAATTCTAAATTATTTATTTTGTTTTTTAATTTCATCAATTGCGTTTTCAGAAAAATAATGAATATATATGGTGTATAAAAGCAATGGCAGCAATTTACAAAGAAAATTGGATGCAGTCATCGAGATTTACAATTTTATTTATTATATATGAAATAATAGCCTTTAAATTCATAAGTAATATAATTTTGGAAGAGTTGGATACATAAAATATAAAATTTGATACATTTTAAATTATTAATTCTCGGTGATCGCATTAAAAACATTTTTTTAATTTTTTTATATAGAAGTCTTTGTTTTTATACCCCACACATAATATACAACATTTATATGATTAAATTAAAAACATGTTTGATATTTTATAATGGATTTAAACTAAATGCTTAAAGCTTTATTGATGAGAATGTTTACTTCATTCAAGTGAACTTCGTGTTTTTGTCAGTACCAATAAGTCCAATATATTCAAATTACAACCTCAAGGTCTTTGATTACTGAACTCTTCATCACAAAAAACCCAATCACATGCAAAAAATCTTCAAATCCCGAAATTCGCTTAAAAAGGTAAATACAAATATAAAAATAATGCAAAAAAAATGCAGATATATATAAAATCCAAATGCAAAAAATTACACATACTTTCTTTGAAATTTGTTATCATCAAAAAACATTAATGTTTCGTATGATCATCATCAACATCAACATAAACATCAAAAAACAATATTCGTACACCTGCGTGTGTTTCAATAATTCTAAATGATTTTGCTACCTCTTTATACGATTAGATTGAATATATATTGAAAACATTTTTCTGCTTACTAATTAAGTCTCTTTTTCTTTTGATTAAATTTGTGTTCTTTCTTTTTACATTATTCTTAACATGCCTAAGTTTATTTCATAACATTTTTATCATTATTAACATATTTCTAGAAGTGGAGACCTATAATTGGCCATCTATATTATATTTATGTTTTCTATGCTTCTTTGTTGTTAGTCTTCCGTGAATATTAAATAAATAAATAGTGTATTGTAACGCGTACACTGAATACGCGTCACATCAATATTCTTAAATATATAGATGTTTTTACTAATAAAATATGACTTACAAGTTGGTCTCCTAGAATGAAGCTAGGAGTAGTTGGATTGCAGCCTTGCATGGCGAAAAAAATTAAGGATAGCAGAATTGATGCCACCACCTCATCCCGAGAAGAGAACTCTTGCTCAGAAGAACCACTGCGTCCAGTACCTATGTTAATAGAGACCTTCTCATGCGACTCGATGATCTCCGTCAACATTTTCTTTCTGTAGGAATGAATGGGGCAGTCATTTACCAGCAGTAGAATTCTGAACGTATTATGTGTAGAAGAATTTCAAGAAATGGCTTTCCAGGTGTCCCGGTGTTTCAAGAAACGGTCCTTTCGGCGAGAGTGTTTCTTCAATACAGAGAGTTACCCATTTATTATTATTATAGAATAGTTAATATAATATGGGCTTTTATGGAAAAACCAAACAAACGGTTTATTTGTACGTTATAGAGAGTGTTTCGTTAAAGGAAATTTCGTTATCGAGACTGACGACAGTATTTGAGTTATCGCATACATTATTGTAAATAAGATGTACGTTTTTCAAGTAAAATAAAAAAATTTCCATTATCTCATTATCTCTGTTTGTATGTATATTTTACGCATTTTCTTAAAATGTAATTTACCAAGTTATTTGTACCAGAATAATGTTTTCAGAATATGAAAACAATTTTCAAGATATTAATATTGTACAACCTACACTTAAATTATGAAATCATTTGGCCCGTATAAATAAAATGATCAAAATTTTGTGAATTATAAATATACATCTAATATTCTCATGACTCAAACGATTACATCCATAATTTAAACGAAACAAATACATTTTATACGAAAAAAACATTTTAATAACAGTCTATAATTGCAAATGTAGATTCAATTATACTGAATTCAAATAATTTTATTTTCTTTTTGTTTTTTTTTTGTATACAGCGTGTCTTGCAGCTAGTAATAAAAACTTTCATGAATCGTCTTCTTCATTCAATTTTGAAAATATTTTTTACTCATTTTAATAAAAGTAAAAAAAATGCAGAAATTTGAAAAATAGATATTTTTTATAAGGATATTGTCATTATATTTGACTTTATTAAAGCAAATGAATTTTTATTATTCCTTATAAGTTATTGTAGTGATAGTACAATATTTAGCAGAAAATAAGTTAGAAATTTTGAAAAAATTAAAGGTTTGATGTCGTGTTTCTCCATTAACTAGACATTGGCAGCAGTGTGAAAAATATTTTCCATTCAAATTTTAATGAAAAAGACTTCTCCGAGATTTTGCTACTAGCTATTTAATTTGTTTATTAATTGAAGTAAATCGATAAAATGTTGACTTTTAATCAAGCATTTACCAACAATGTTGTGAAATGCTTACCTCAACACCTACAAAACTGTTATGATGAATTCAACTATAATAATAATCATATTATAATTCAATAAAATGAATAATTAGTTTGATTTAGACGCGTTTCATTTTATGAGGGCATCTCAACAAACAGTATAATACTAACCGTTCACCCATGAAATATCACGGGACATGATATAATTAATATAAATATCAAGGCGTCGAAAAATCAGAGAGTCTACCGGAACGAGGCAGGTTTTGGATTTGTTCAGGGCAGCGCAGAACAGAGAAGTTTTCGCTAAAGTGATCGGGAGGACCTGACAAAGCACAAAACGAAGAAGAAGAAATGTCAAGACCGTGTTTGGTGGCGCGACCCTTCCATGTAGCTTGAGCCGTGCGCTGATTGACGTGTCACATACATTCGAAACAAGGACATTCGAAACAATAGTTGATGATAAATATGACATCCATACCTGCGATTATGGAATGCTAAAAACTTATCTCGAAAACGGAATGAAATTTCTTCCTTTCAAAAATTTTATCTTAGACTCTTCGCGATCTTGGAGGATTTCTCAATAATACAACTGTTGTACTATCACGCCATTTTTTCAGGTAAATAAACTATACGTAATCTGTAATGTTCGGAGGTCGGATTTTGTCTCCCGCGCGAAACTCGTCCGGCCGCCCGCGTGGTCAGTGAGGGAGATGGCTGTATATGTATCTTAGACCGAGCTTTACTTAAGGTGACGAGTAGTGAGAATGGGTCTTGAACTTGGTTTATCAATCTTATTAGAGATCGACCTCTCTGTCCTAGTATCTTCCAAATGATCACCAACGGCGTCTTTTTTCTTCAGGATCGAATTCGGAGCTCCATATGAGGGGAAAAAATTAAAGCAAGGTCAAAAAAAAAATGCAGTCATCGGGGATTACTAATTTATAATGTACTAAATTCAGTACATTTTAAATTGGTAATGTACAGTGATTACATGCAATATTTTTTTTTTCCTTTTTTTAATTACTGCCTTAGCTATTAGACCCCACCTACAGAGGTTTGGCATAATTATAGGTATATGAATAAATAAATTAAATAAAAATGACCTTTTTTACTCTTGGTACCTATTGTTTATGTTTATTCAATGTTTATGTTAATTCAATGTTACAAATGTTTACAAAGTTTACAGTGTTTAAAAAATTAATTAAGCTTTTTTCATCGTTACTGAGGGTCTTGGCAGCAAGTGAACACTAAATTAATTTGACGCCCTGCCTGCTACACTAGTAATTAATTATTTATATAACATACTTATTTTGTGAATCAATCTTATTGCCAATTAAAATTAAAATCTGAATTGGATATTTAATACAATAAAATAAAATAAAATAATTAAAAGTATTTGAAAAGATGAAAGTAAATGTTCTTATAGGTATAAGTATTTCTCTAATTTAGGTTATATCTTGGCTTTTAATAGGTTTTGGGCATGCTTCCTTCCCTTTTCATGCAGCCAGAATTTCACTTTTGAAGAAAAATACGCGAGATTATGGCTACAAGTTTTTCGTTTATTGTTTAGAGTATTGAATATTTTTGGAGCTTGGAAAAGGTGAAGGTGAAGAAACCTATGGAATTTTATGTGGAGTAAATTTTCTGTCTTTAAAACTCAATTACTAACTAGAAATTATTTTTCCTCCGAAGGCCGGTGAAACAGTGACAAATGGTTAATAACGGTCCGCCTTCTATCTACTCCAGGTCTGTGTTCATCCGCAAGTTTAAAAGTAGTGAAACGTACCGAGAAAATAAATATTACCAGAAGCAATACCGTTGCAACGAATTTTAGAGCCAGTGAGAATTTTACAGCATTTTGTGGGAGCTCTTTGAGGAAAGCTATGAATTTATAATAGAACGATGCAGAATGCACCTTTTCAAATACTTTGAATGGTATCTTATACAAAATTTTGTTTTTAATAATTTCACCGCTGATCAATGACAGAATTACTTAATATTCATGTTCGAATTGAATCGCTAATAGTAATCATAGAAAATCAAAATACTCCAAACGATAAATACTAAACAATAAATATATTTAGTTATTTGAAGAATATTTTTTCTTAATGAAAGTTTGAACTTTATGGTGACATTATTATTAAAATAAAATAGAAATCACTTTGTTTACACCACTTTATTAGATGTAAAATATACATGTTTCGAGAACAATGTTCTCTTCTTCAGGATTGCTTGTGTATTCAATCCTGAGTTTTTTGTGTACAATCCTAAGGAAGAGAACATTGTTCTCGAAATATATAGAATTGTTATCTAATAAAGTGGTGAAAACAAAGTGATTTGTGTTTTATTTTAATATATTTAGTACTCCATCGCTAAGCCTAAAAAGCTTGGCGTAATAAATAGATTTTTTTATTAGTAATAAGTATAATAATTTTCATACACAGATATGTTATACTGCTGCAAGGTATTTGAAAATTCTTTGCGACACAGGCCCCAAGAATAAGGTAGATTTGTCTCTGCATAAAATAACGTTTTTTTTTTCTATTTTCACATGTAATTTATTTAAGTGATGTAAGTGAATTATTCTAGATCGAATATTTCTATTGTTTTTAATTTAATTTGTTATTATCTTTTCTTTTGTATCCCAGAGACAGTGACGTGGTGAAAGTGTAGGGCCGAAATGGTATATTTTACTCGTAAAATGGTCCCGGGTCTGGGGTGGGTACAACTTTACTATTCTGGATGGAATAAAAATATGAAAAACCAAATGAGGAAAATTTTTCCTTTATTCTATAGGACTTATATGTATCTTTGGGTGCAATCATCTGTATTATGTACGTAGTATAAATACGCGAATACTCTAGATCATTAAGGTTATACTTTAGTTACATAAGGTTACATATCAAACAAAATCATCAATTTGTCTAAAAGCTTATACTGTTTACTGAACCTAAAAAAACAATTATTTTAATATTTGCTTGATACGTTTCCACGTGCATTGCTCCGTAAACGTACCTAAAATTTCCTCAAAGGAAAATGAGTTACTGGTATTCAGTCGATAAAGGCCGATTGCTTTGCGTCAAACATTCACATCGCAGAATAAACTTTTCCTAAAATGTTCCAAAACGGAAAATAATTTCAAAGGAAAATATCCTTTTTAATAATGTGTGCAATATATTCAAAGATTTTCTCATATATACGAGTGCATTATTGCACTCGCTTTGTGATTCAAGCAATAAAACGGAAAACTCATGCGACGTCAAGAGCTAATCTGGATTTAAAATTCAGAGTAGCTCTTGAAGTTCAAAATGGCATTAAATTATTAATAAAATTTATGTGCTGAACGTATTTTTTATCTTACAGTACATTAATAATTTATAAGTAATGTGTTCAGAATATTTTGAATTTGTTCAAATATCTTAAAGAACACAATACTAGAATTTTATCCCAGAGGACGTCATTAACCAAGTTGTATTATAGACGCCTCATAGAGACAAAATTATATTTTTTTTCTGAGAAAATAAGTATAGAAGTCTGTGGATATTCTTAGGCTTACGATCTATCGTATGACTGGCTCAAGTGATCACTTTACACAATGTAACGCTCACTTTTCCACCCTTGATAATGGTATTCTGTGATATGATGTGGCTTACGACCTATCGTACTTCTGGCTTAAGTGATCACTTTACACAATGTAACATTTACATTTCCACTCTTGATAGTGGTATTCTATGATGTGATATTTGGTATTGTATTAAAGGTGGCGAACGTTACGTTGTGTAAAGTGATCACTTGAGCCAGCCGTACGTAAGCCCTAGGAATACCCAAAGACTTCCATACTTACACTCCCATAAAAAAACATAATATCATTTCTATGAGATCTATAATATATCTTGATATACGTAAATTATTCGTGAAAATACACATCTTGTACAATTAAGTTTTAAAAAACAATTGCAACCTCACTTTTAAATATTTTTAAACACTAATTAACTCTAATCGCTGCAAAATTGTGGACATTGCTCCTTTTGCTATTTAGACAATTGGACATTGCTGTTTCGGGTATGATGCTTCAAATTAAAACCAAAATTCTCAGTTTGGTATGAAGCGGCCATTTTGTTACATGACATATCCTTGGCGGTTGACTGGTTAAAGTGGATATTGCTGTCTTCAATAGGTTGTGAATTTAATTGTCTATTACTTGTTTATGCTGTTCCTAATTCGCACGCTTTTAAATCATGTATCAATTGTCAAACCACTCCGTATTTAAAATGACACCCCGTATTTAAAATGACCCATGTCGCTTTTGCGATACTTCCAGGATCCGGTAACCATCCCAGACCCTTCTAGCAATTTCCAATTTTGTAAAAAGGTATTGAGTTCTGTAAAATCATCGATTAGGTACAATTCAGTTTAGTATGAAGCGGCCATTTTGTTACATGACACATCCTTGAGGGTTGATTGGTTAAAATATATATTGCTGTCTTTTCTTTTCACAATACGAGGGTATTGGTAAAAGTCTGTTTTATCTCTTAAAACTGATTTAGAAAAAGGATTTTGGAAGGGATGAAGCTAAATTTCCTACAAAATATCGAATTCAGTAAGTACATTCTAAAATTAGTAATCACCGGTAACTGCATTAAAAAAAAAATTGATATTGCTGCCTTTACTTTTATACCTACCCCTCATATACGACTTTCTCAAAGTTGACAGGTCTATGATCGATCATGGGTAAAATTGGTGAACGTGAACACAGTCTAACGTTCATCAATTTTAGCCAGGTTAACGTTCATAAGCCCTATAAACGCTCTAAATAGACTTCCAGACATACTTTGCTATATAAGTAACTTCATCTCTGTGAGACATCTATAATTTGTCTTTATTAGTGATGAGATCTCTGCGGACAAAATCCAGCGTTCTAAAAAAATTGAACATACTCACAAAATATTGTCAGTAAATATTTGTTTCGTGATGGTTCCACTAAATTTTGTAATCCTTAATCAGTTTTATCGAAAATTCAGGGGTGTTGTTAGGGGGTTTATATTGACATGGATATTGACGTCGGAGACGCTTTATGGACGGGAGTTGTATAAACTATTTGGCCCGACCACGCTCTGAAAATGGGGGTGAGGACCTGATGTTATTAAACCAGAAGCCTTTCCTTAATAAACAAACATATGTACAAGTTGGAAAACATCCACTAGTTTTCTTGATACAGAAGATAAAATGGTTAGTGATTAAAAAAAGTCTACACTATAGAAATATAAGACTTCTTTAATAACTGCAAAATAATAATTAGTAACAAGAAAACACTTTGTATTTTGTACTATTGTACTATTTATTGAATCATCAACATATTTCGGAGACGATGGACCATTCAACTTTTATTAAAAATTAAAAATCAAAGTACATATAAACATTAAAAGAACATGGGCCCCGAAACTTTTTTATAACACAATCACTAGTGGTTTATACAAAGTGTTTTCTTGATATTTAAAAGAAATATATAATATATGGAAATTCATAACGTGCACTAAAGTTTCAACAGTTATAAATTATACAAACCATCAGGAAGAATTTATGTTTAGCTTTTTCCATTTCCATATATTTTTAGATGGATTTTCATAGAAACATTACTTGTTGCATGTACTGTTGCAGACATAACGAACAGAAAATTTCAGTGAAAAATTTCGATGGTAAATATGAGACCCCATTGTTTTAGAAATTTTGTTAAGATATACATCCACAAAGTTACCAGTATGGCAAAAGATTTTCTCTTGTTGAAAAAAATTTTAGTGTCGATTCTTTCACCGTATTATTACATTTTTGATAAGTACATTCCTTTTTAAAATGTATAAAGATCGGCCTTATCGCCACAGCAGTTGAAAAAATTTCGAGACACTTACTCACCTTTCACTTGCTAAGCCATTACGCCACTTTAGCTCCTCAAATTTTATAGAAAGCACGAAAGTTCGAGAAGTTTCTGGAAGTCCAAATTTCCTCATTGCACGGCTGCAAACACCAGCAGATTAATTAAGTGTTCTACCGTCGGCAAAGACAAAGTGACAACCGAGCAACACCAGCGATACGTGAAAGAGTACCTGCGTGCGAAATGTCGAAAATCTAGGTTAAATAAAGGTTGAATTATTTAATTTAAGTATTCCATTTTGTCTCCCATCGTCGTGATCTCGTGACTCTATTTTGATTTTTGTGTTAGAATTTAATGCATTTATTTATGTTTTTGGTATTTTTTATAATATGAAGTAATCTAAGATCAAAATTTAATACTAAATTATTAACATTTATTTTAAAAAAAGTTACACCTTAAGAGGTGTAAGAAGAGTAAAGAGCTTAAATTATTTGTGCTACTACTTTAACGTGTTTTTTTGGCAGTGCGGTAATTAGAATCCCCTTTTTAAACGCAAGATCAACTGGATTTTGGTCCGCCTTCAGAGAAATTTGATTTTTTTTTTTTTTTTAAATAGAGATGTGAACACGGAATACGTGTCACATCAATATTCTTACTATTTCAAACTAAGCTAAGCGCTTGTGCTATGAAAATAGGACTAACTTGCCAGTCTGGAGTGAGATTCGAACCTGCGACCTTTGGATCACGAGGCGAGAGTCCTAACCACAAGACCAACAAGCTACTCTTTACTACTTTAATTTATAATATTATTTTTTTAATATTATATCTAAACCAGAAAAAACGAACATATTCTTAAACACGTTTTTCTGAGACATGTAACGGGTTTTTTATACAATAAAAAAATAACGAAGGTACGTTTGTGCTTTATATTTTGATATTTAAGAATTTATTTATACAAAAAATTATTTATTGTACATGTATCTTTAAACTCCCGCTTCCGTAGGACCTGGAGGTACATCTGTAAATCAATTTAAGTACTGAAATGCCCGTCGTAAATACATCCTGCACAAGGTACCTAAGTTCTATTTATTCAATGCTCTCGAGGTACTCCGTTCAAAGATCCAACCAACTGAATGGGGAGTGGCAGTCGATAAACGCAGGAGCTAGTACATATTGGAAGAACACATCAGGAAACCTGTCCAGACAGTAGATAAGCAATCATCGTCTGATCGCTGCATTCGGTTATTCTGTTTGCTGCATGCACGTGCGCCAAAGTACAACGAAACGGTAGCTTAGTTTCAGGTTTATGAAATGTGCTCTAGTTGTCTGAAAGGATTGTGTGTTTTAGATTATATTTTGTTTAGAAAATTGGATGATAATAAAAACTGTCACGTGGCTGTGGGAGGAAAATAATGAAATTATTATTTATTTTTTTAACAATATTTGTATACAGGTTGTACCAAAGCTAGCAGCAGAAACTTGGCCGGTAGACTCCTGCCTATATGATGAGTCTAAAATGTTCAAGCAACCATGACCTAATATCAATAGTTATGGAGATATTCAATATCACAGTTTGCATTGTTTTTTTCAATATTTCTGACTTATTTTTTGCAAAAAGTTAAACTATCTTTACAGTCACTTATATCGATTATGAAAAATTCATTTGCTTCAATACAACTTAAATAAAATAACAACATATGAAATGTTCTTGATTCGAAACATATATAGAACTTCAAAAAATTTGATAATATGTGGATGTTCTTACGATGGAATTGGTGAACGATGCATTATGTAGAGTGATCACCTAAGCCACCTCACACATGTTGTAAGCCCTGAACCATCGTATAAGAGATTTCCATCCACTGTTCTCATATATACATAGCTTCGTCTTTGTGAGACTTCTATAATGTAACCTTAATTTACTATTTATTACACAAATTTAATATAGTCGGGCGCAAATTTAATCGGAGCACCGTTCTTTAATTTACACCAATTTCGCAATTTGCTCTACTTAATTCACTTATAGTTAACACGTAATTACACACTGTGTCGCTCTACTCTTGTCTATTACTTGTTTATGATGTTCCTAATTCACTCGCTTTTATGTCGTGTGTCAAACCACTCTCTGGAGAAAGCAGATTCTTTGAGCGAACGTTTCCCATGCCCGCCCTGAGCTAGCTGACGAACAACGAGGAACTCGGAGTTCCTTTGTCAGGACATCAGTTTCCTAGATGAAGGCCCCTCGATTTCACCCGTTGGAAGTGACGCCTGGCACACGGGGCCTAAGGAGTTCCACCCGTTGCATGTGGCACACTGATTGCGCAGCGCGATGCTTCATATTAATGTTTCGTGTTCATGTCACTTTCGCGATTCTTCCAAGATCCAATTAAGCATCCCAGATTCTTCTCACAATCTTTGGAATGTTTTAGAATCATTAAAAAGATCTAGAAGTTTTAGTAATTGCAATATTATATAAAAGGCAACATGACGAATACCCACCGGATATTCTACAGTGAATAAGTGAGATTACAGACCTGCAAATAATTTACATGACAGGGTTCTGATTAAAAAAAACCATTAGTTCATGTTTTAGAAGGGTTGAAGTGTTTCGTTTGTCTCCCACCGCCGCGAAAACGAGACAAAACTAACTTGGCTACTCTTCACGCTTCAACAATTGGTATTAATATACATGATTAAAAGTATTTCGGACGTACCATAAGACAAAATTGCAGTACTGGCTTACGTTAAAGACTGCCGCGTGTCATTTGATAAACATAGTTGACCTCAGATCCTGTATACTATTAACTTTTGCGGTAATTTTGTCAGATACGACTTTATTTATTTAACACGCATCACGCACTTCAGTCAAAGTGACAGTTTGAAGTTGGCACAATAATACGGAAGCATCTGGAATCATCTTCAACTTTCGAGTGACGTCTAAAAATTTCCAGCAAAATCTGGAAAGTACGAGTACATGCTAGTAAACACTGGAAACGTCTGGATAACAGCATTAGCCATATAAATAAATAAATAAAAAAAGGGAGTAAGGTGTGAGTTGTTTTCCGAACGCGGTTAACAGGCGATAACAGAAGTGAAGGTAGCCACGGCGGCGGGTCAGTCCGGCCAAGCAAGCAGCAAGAAGCCAGTGATGCCAAGCGAGCGAGATTTGACAGCGATTCTAAAAAGTTCTTACGTATCGAGATAAACCGAAGCGAAATGAATAAATGCGGAAATTGATGGAATATTCTAGTGAACAGTGAAAAAGTGTTAAAGCGATTATAATTGTCTATTTACGAGTGATAAATTTGCAAAACAGTTTAATTTAAATAATAGCGTTAAGTTGAATAGTGTTAAGAGACTTTGTACGTTTGTTTAGTTAATTATTCAGTAATCAATAAATCCGTTATTGCATTCCAGCGTTTTCTTAAATTTAAGCTGAATTTGATATTTTCACAACTATAGAGACAAGCAGGCGGAATATTCTTTCGTGTTATACTAGCGATTTAGAAAATTGATATTTTGTAAAGGAATTTGCGGTCCAATAATTATTCTCGAGCGTTTGGAATCAATTCGTAAGTAGGTAGGAAAAAATTCGTAGGTAGGTAGTTTGGAATTGATTCGTAAATAAGACTGCATACAACAGCGGCGTAATTTCAACCATTGGTGTGGCGATCGCTTTCTTCTTTGTGCTTAGGTTATAAATGATAGAAAAGAAAAGGATGGATACGCGCAACTCAAGTGTAAATTTTAGATACATTAACTACCTGATTATGAATCAAGTAGTTATATTTTATCAAATAGTTATAATAAATAATTTATTAAAGCGGTTTTAACCGGTGCTAACACGGAGTACTTTATCAACTTTCAGAGATCAAAATCTCATCCGTATACAAACGCTAAAAATTGAAGTTGAATTCATCTCATTAAGTAACTTTCATTTAGTAAATCTGATCTGTAAAAGCCAAGAGCTATCGTGATCAATAAATAAACTCCTTATTTTACATAAAAGTCTTTTAAAATTGACATACTCATCTGATTCGCTGTCCACGATATCTCCAACATACGATTCCAAATTTCATATTATCTTGTACTTACAGACAGTATTGTAGAAAATCTTGTTTTCTTCCTTTCTAATGGTCAAAATAATCTATAATTATTATATCCCTTAAAATTGCAAATAACATGTTTTTAAAATAATTCCCAACCGACACCATCAAAACCATAGTTGGCAATATTGCATAAAATGACTTATTTAACACCTTATATGTAGATGGATACACGGTGTTCACCGAAGAGCTGACTGGGGTGCAGACTACTGAGTTTTATAGCTGATTGTTTAGAGCCCCCGATTTACATATAGAGAAGTCCGCGCGAAACCTGGGAAATAGCCCACTCCGAGTATCTCTCGGTGCAATTCCGCGGAACGTAAAATGTTATATTGGTACAATTCTTTAGTGCAGGACATTATCAAGATTTCTATACAGTACCTTCATGGATTTACAATAATCCTTTCAAAACATAATAATCACTATTATTTTACATAAAAAAATATATAATATTTCAACAATTTCCAAATCTATTGTCAATTTCCTAAAAAAATTAATTCTGAGAGAACACTTCTAAAGAAATCTTAATTCAACGTTTTGTCAAATCATGGTCATCCACTTTGTTTAAGCTGTCACTGTCCATCCCTATTCAAAAAACTGAATTATTCAGCTCTTCATTCGAAGTGCCGTCGGCTGCACTTGGAATATGGAAGGCTGTGCAATCAATTATGCACCGATATCACATGATCACAGACTATAACTATCTTCAAAAACAATTGTACTTTTCCCAAAACCTTTAACCCTTTCTTATCCCCAACAATCTCCTACTTGTCTTATTATCATGGAGCTAGTTTTGTTGCTATTACACTGTGTACCGGATTTATAGTTAAATTCTTCTTCTTCTCCTAAGCCATCTCTCCACTGCTGTATGTAAGTTTCTTCTAATGCTTTCCAATCTTCTCTTCTTTGGGCTTTTCTTATCCGCCCACTAGCCGCGACGGGGATTATATCATCGGCCCACCTTTTCTGAGGCCGACCTTTTCCTCTTTTCATGTCCTGTGGTCTCCTCTGCAGAAGTCTGGATGCCCATCTGTATATTCTTCATCTGGCAACATGACAATATATTCATTTGACAATACGATTTACCACACCGACAACTTTTTTCAGACTTACGCGCTTTTTCAGATGTACGTTCGTCCTCGCAGTCAGCGCGCTAGTTTTTAGACCTTACGTTAGCACAGGAAGGATGCGTGTTTCAAACACTTTTTTTTTAATTCATGGGATTATCTTTATTTTTAAGCACAGGATTAAGTTTCCTAAAGGCCGCTTAACCTAGTAGAATTCTTTTGGGTATTTTTGCTTTCCGTTTTTCCTTCTCTAATTTGATATTATGTTCAATATATTCTTTAACAGCTTCAATATATATTCTTTAACAATTTCAATTGTCTTGGGATCCATTTTAAAATCTAAACCACGGACGGACTCATGATTTTGGTTTTATTAATATTCATGGTAAAATTATTACACTTAATTGTGTGGTTGGTAGGAAAAAAATTAAATCGCAATATGTGTATAAAAACTGAATAAATATACTTAAATATTAATGACATATTTCACAATACGTCTCTGATATTAGGCCTGTTACTGTTAATAACCAAAAAATCGCTCCCGACTAAACGACCCGCTACTCTACCGGAATAGGTTAACAAAGCTCATTCAGATACGTTATTTATTACACCTGATGATGAGAGGGACTACTTCTCTCAAAACTATAGCAGTCACAAAAAATATGTGTTGATTAGTAACTTTAGTTTTGTGTAAATTGAAATAATCGTGTTTCTCCACAAAGCAACTGCGTGTTTTATTTTGTTCGTTATATTTTGTAATTTAAATAGATATACCTATATAGTGAACCAGGTTTTGGACGCTCACCCCGAATATGCTAGAATATATTTATTCTTCTTCTTCTCCCTGGCTTCATCTCAACTCACTTTCGTTGTCGACTGTCGGGGTCAGCTCTCCTCATCCCAAGGTTATGTGTTCTCTTGTCCTGGATAACGTCAACCGATCCGTGCCTCTGCATCTGATCATTCCTTTGTACCACACATTAACTTTTTGGTCTTCCTCTAGATGTAATTCGGGAAAGATCCATGGAGATTGCCTGGTTAAGTTACCTGTGCTCTGCGTCCAACGTGGCCATACCATTTCAATTGCCTTCCCTACGAATGTCTTTCCGAATGCGTGAATTTAATTTATTATTATTATTATTATTTTAATATTTTATCTACCAATCACAGTATAATGGAATGAAATTTTGAAAGAACAATTCCACCAATATCTGTATACGTAATAAATAAAAAAATACACAAATAAAAACCTTTATTATTTTCTAACTTATTCTGTTTGGTAACTGCATGTGTGCGCCCTGAAAATAGTAATATTTGAATAGAATGAAACTTTAACCGTGGGATAAAATCGACCCGTTGTACGTCTTGCATTCGTCTTTTCTGTGGAAGAAACGGAAACAAAGTGAGAATCTCTGTACCCCAGTTTATGGTCCTCTTTCTGGGTCCTTAAAGGTTCAACCGCGCGACGTTACGCGAGAAAATGAGGCATTTGAACGTACAGGAAAAAATAAATCTAGTTTCCTTATTCCCGAAACTGACACGAAAAATAAACTCTTTTTTATGTTCATACCGCTAGCTTTGTGATTGGACATAATTATTGATTTTCATAAACTAAAAACTTTGTGTAAACCATTTAGAGTAACTTAAAGTCTACCGGTTTCGATACCACTATTTATCGATTACTTATTTTGGTAAACACGGTAATTTTTGAACTAGGGAGTAACTACGTTGTGGTAGGGATGCGGGGAAGTGACAAGTAGACATTTAAATGCGTAATATATAAAATAATGGGTTAACTGAAGATGATACTGAAATCGGTTAACTAACGTTATTCCAATTGGTTTGTACAGAATTTTAAGTTAATTTAAAAATTTGTTAATTTTTTTAAATTGCTTACTAAGTAGAACTTTTAAATTATTTATCTATTAAAAACGATATTTAAAAAGTTAATGATTTTGACTTTGTTATTATTCTGATATTATACTAGATGTTATTCCTTTTGACGATTTCGTTATTTTAACGGGTTTTAAATTCTGCATTTTCTCACATCACACGAGTGATCAGCACGTACAGTGAGAACAAGAAGCATGACTTTTATTAAAACATATATGTGGAAAAAAAAGCGAAATTAAATCTTTACCTGGCAGAATATTATGAAATAATAAAATCTGAATAACATGTTAATTATTATGATAAGAAATATTACGAGATATATCTCTTATTTCAATTTCTTTTGAAAATATATGCTTAGGAAACAATCGTGCTTCTTGTTCTCACTGCGCGCCCCTGGCACTGATCAGCCTTGCCGTTACATTCACTTGATAATTCATTTAATTGTAGACATCGATATTTACATAAGCTTGCGGTATAAATTATGATATCATTAGCTTTTTTTTGTAACACATTATTGATTTACGTTTGCTGAATAATGGCTAGCCCTCAACTAGCCCTTAATAAACATGACTTCGCTGATAAAATAAATTTATTCAACTTGATTTTATCCATAGACTGATGATAATTAATTAAGATAAATAAGAGATGTTTCACAGAGACGAATATGTTTAAAAGAGAAAAATGTATGGAATTCTTTATAGGGGGGCCACAGGGCTTATGATCTGTAATGGCTTAAGCAATCACTTTACACAATGCATGTTCACCAATTCCACCATTAGAACATCCACACATTAAAAAAAACTTAAATTGTGTATATTCTGTGTCTGTCTAATTTAAAATATTTTAGGGGACTTTTCTATAGCCATCTACGATAGAAAACTAATAATTTCCATGGCGTAGTATGTATACATGCGTGTTTTTTTTAAATATACAGGTATCATTACCAGCGGCGATATCTTCACAGTGTATTCATCAGTGTACTTTGTAATGGGAATTATTAATTTTCGAGCATAGATGGTTATAGCAGAGTCTCCAAATATTAAAAAAAAGACAAATAAAGAAAATATACATGCAACTTCAATAAATTTGATGATAGTGTGTGGATGTTCTTGCGGTGGAATTGTTGATAACTTGAGCTGGCTAATACAAGTCATAAGCCTTGTGGTTCATCTATGAAGACTTGCAAACATGTTTACTATAGAAATAGCTTCATATGTGTGAGATCTCTATAATAATTTATCTCAATTTATAATATTTTCAGAGGTGACGTTTGTGAAAGCAGGAAAACAGCCTTAGGAATTGGGTCCCAAGAGCTGCGGAACAGATTTTGCCGCGATAACGCGGCGTCGAGCCTGGCCGCACTTTATGGCCTTTTTATTGTGGAAAGGAACCGACAATCCGCGGGAAGATTGAAAAAGGAACGCAAAACCAGGCGCGTTTCCGGCGCGCGAAAAGGAGCTCGAACACTAGCGGGAGAGCCTTACGTATCAGATTGATGAAATCTTTTCAGAATTCTGTTATAAACTTACGACAAAATCTTTCAGTTATTCTTATGCAAAACAAACTTAAGTCTATAAACTCACCAATGTATTTGCTGATACTTGCTTGATGTCTTATAATGAATATTTACTTCTTCTTCAAATGTAGCAAATTTATTTTGTGGTAACATAATTATAATTAATATAAATTAACTTTATTTAAACCACTCATTTATAATAATTTATAAGTTAATTTATATTAATTAAAATGAATATTTATATAAGAAAAATAAAAATTAACATATTTTGAAAGTTCTTGTTCTCTAAGGTACTACAAAAAGTTGATAAACATTAATTAACATTGATATTCGAATCCTTTATAATAAATAAATGTATCTTAAATATGGTTATTGTTCTTGTGAACTGTTTAATTAAGTTTACCCAAGTTAAAAAAGGAGTCATTTGGATCTTTAAGGTGCAATATATATTATTTTAGATAAAAACAATAGCTTCGTCTCTGTAAGCTTTTTTTAATTTATCTTAATTAAGACCATCCCTCTGTGAACTAAATTCTGAAAGAACTGATTTTTTTTTAAATATTGTTAGAAATATATTTACTAGTCTGTAAAAAAAGGAGTCAAAGAAATTTAAAATCATAATTTTCAGGCGTATTAATTATTACAGGCGGTTATATGTTAAATAATTGGGAAGAATATCATATGTACATTAAAAATAATACTGCTCAATATTAAACATTGACGTATTATTATATAGCTTCGTTTCTGTGAGAGTTTATTATTTATGTTGATTAAATATATATTTGGTTGAAAAATAACTTAGATATTTTATAGAAAATCGAATTAGAGGCATTCAAAAATGAATAAATAAATAACTATTAAAATGAAAATAATTTAAAAGATAACCATTTGTAGAAAAGAGCTAATAATTTATAATATTTAATTTACTATAAACACTTTTCTGATTTCCCAAGTTTCTAATTTATCTAATTGCAATCCTGTAGTGTCTGTATGTAAAATATGTAAACCCTTATTAATATCAAAAGAACCAAAAAAAAAATCCCTTTCCAAAAGATGATTAAAAAATTCCTAAGAATTATTTATTCTCCTCGGAATTTTCAAAATTTCTACATACATATTTCTTACCGTTCACCAAACACCGCTCTTTAATTCAAACCAATTTCGTAATTCGCACTAATAATCACTCCTGAATAAATTGTCTGATATAGGTACTGATGCATGTTGCTTAAATCGCTTAAGTCCGCACTAGAAAACTTTTCACGTAAGTACCCACTTGCGCCGTTGTGTCTATCGCTTGAACAGTGTGTTCGAGGCGATACCGTTGCGTATATAAGACCCAATATTTTCAAAATATAGTAGATTATCGCAGACGTTTGTAGTAATTTTTAAATTTTTTATAAAAAGTGTGGAGTGTTGTAAAATTCTCGATCACTTGCAATTTCTTCCATTTCTACTATCTTGTGACATATTTGTATAACAATATGTTGGTATATATTGTTGTATGAATATGTATGTATTTTATAAGATTTATTATCATTACCAGAATATTCCATTATTTATATGTGACTTTATTAGCCTAGGTCGGGTTAAGGTTAAGTTATGAGGACAGGTTCAAACATCATTTGTTCTTAAAGCTGAATAAGCTATCATTAATCTTGCTTTAAAGTTCTTCTATATACGATGTAAAGTAGAACCAGGCATTGCTTGAAATGAGGAGTGCTTAGAAAACGTACCTCATTAATACAAAGTACCTAAGCGGCGAATAAGACTTTATTTATATATAAAAACCACAGGTCTTTCATTTTCCATTTCTCATTTCTCATTTTTCATGTCAAAAAAGACAGCGTCAAAATGTTTTATATTTGCATAAATTGAAATGTTCAAACGGTTAGAAACGGCAGACATTTTTAAAAAGCAATATAAAATTTTGTAGAAAATACGCTTTTGTTTGTAGAATACAATAAACAGTTATCGAAATATCACTAGACAAGCTGACAAAGTGATTTATCGTAACAGGCTGCAGCATTTCCACTGGCGTAGCTAGTTAAACTTCAACGGTGTGTCTATTTACACAAATCGTACAATATAAAATGTTGATTAAAATATTTGCTATTGTTATTTAACAACTCAAATAATGTATCGTTAAAAAAATCGTATTTCAATATTTCATTCAAGTTTCATCCATCATTGCCACAGATCTGTTCTATATAAGCATTCGTTTGATCGCAATTCTTTTTATATCACATAACAATTTTTACAATTCTCAAATATGGCAAAAACATTAATATTGTAACGAAGTGGTGAAAGAGATTAATTACAGAATCCCTCTTCGAAACCTCTATGAATTTCCATTACATTCTGGAACTCACTACCACACTCTGGAATTAGCTACAGCATTCGAGTCAGGAAGCGACGGGAACAAACTACAAACATCTAGAATGTTCGGAAAGTCATATGTTTGGTACGGCCATACTTTAGTTGAGTCGTGTTTTTAAAGTTCATTCGGTGCGAAGTCGGCCGCGAGGCGTGTCATGTCATGTGACAGTCGTGAGATAATCGAAACGATAGATACCAGCGAAATAATTAGTGGCAAAATAAACCGATCCGACTTCTATTCGCGAGAATTCAATATTCTAAGAGCGATAATAAAGTGTTCGGATACGACTGATATATTGTGAAATAGTGTAGACTGAAGAATACGTTAATCTTAGTTTGTGTTAAGTGACTTTGTACATTAAGTAATTAATCATTCTAGTACCAAATCTTATATGTGGAAGTGAAGCCTGGAGTTGTCAAAAAAAAATTAAGGTATTGTCATGTGTCGTGGCTGCCGGAGGAATTAATGAAAACGCTGGAATTTAATAACGGATTTATTAATTACTGATCAATTAATTAATTAAACGTACCATGTCACTTAACGTTATTATCTAAATGAAACTGTTTCGTAATTTTATCACTCGTAAATAGACACTTTGTAATCGCTTTAATACTTTATTCACTATTCACTAGAACATTTCATCCAATTTCTGCACGTATTATCCGCACCGGTTTATTTCGCTACGTCCAAATTATTCGCTGTCGAATTATGGCTCGGCTGGCCATACTGGCTTGCAGCTCGCGGCTGTCATCGCTTCTGTTATCGCTGTCAATCGTGCTTAAAACAATAACAAAAATCAATTTACTCCCGGGAGCATCTTATTTATATCTGGCTAATATTGATATCGAACCCTCTAGACGTTCCTAGATTTTAGAAGAATTTTCTCGTGGCTTCCAGGCTTTTATAGATGCTTCTATAAAAGCAAAAGCCGTAGATTACACAAGGCCATCCTGGAATCTTCGATAGTGTTGTTGTGACATGGACAGAGTGCGTAATTCTTTTAAGCCTAACAGAATGTTAGTAAACTTAGTAAAAACCACTACCAGATTTACGGTCTACCGGTTTCGAGACGTACCCGTCTCTTCGTCAGAACCAACACTACACTACTACATTCACAACACTATACACCCCAAAAATAGTATTGTCAAACTATCACATGCGTGTTAATCTTGTCAGAGACAAGCATGCATTGATTATGAACCATTGAATTACTGAACAATTCAGGGATCTAACGAGAGAGAGTGAGAGGGGGCGGGGTCTAAAGTGGGTATTACCACATCTCTTGTGAATGCTACATGTAGTATATCTTTCTACGGTATACTGAAGGCGGTGGATATGTAATCTCTAAGGCGCTTGTTTGGAAAATCATTGGTAGAGTGAGGAATGAACGTATTAGAAGTGAATGGCTGCCTGTAGAGTGGTAGATAGAATACGAGAAAGTTAGAATACGTGGCAGATAGAATACGAGAATACGCATAGAAAGAATCGCTGAGATGGTATGGTCATGTGAAAGGTATGAGCGAGGAAAGGATGGTTAAGAAAATATATTTGGCGTAAACTCAACATATACTGCAACATCAGACCATTACATCGGCCCATCCAGTAAAATTTAAATTTTTATGCTTATAGCATATTTGATCAGTTCAATCTACAGCTAAGATGTTCAATGAAAATAATGGTTAGAAATAGAGTACCGTGCAAGGGGAAGGTGAATTTTTAAACAATTGCTACGAATTTTTAAAAATACAATTTATGGGGTAGTACTTGGACGCTAGATCCAGGCTTTGCCAGGGGCAGTTTTTTTCTTTGCACGGTCCTTCAGGGATCGGAAGGAGTGCGTGATATTTTTCAGAAATCTAGACGATCAACGATTTTCACGTATTTACGAAGCACGGTCGTATCATAACTTCAAACGAGGAAAAGGATTATAATATTGAAAATAAACTATCAAATAACAAATTTATGTTCATGTTACAATTTGCATAAAATATTCACAAAAATTGATTGCATTTAATTGACATTGATTTAGATAAAAGCATAAACATAGCTTTAGATAAAAGGTTTTTTAAATAATAAGTTTGTTTTTTCTAGAAGAAAAACATCATAAGTGAATGTTTGAGTACATTTCTCGAAAACAGTTTTTTTTTCACCCGGTATAAACAAAAACCAAAATCAAAACATCAATTTGATTTTAATTAATACCAAAATCTAATTATGCGTTAAAAATACGTTCAAAATAGGTGGGGGAGGAGCGTTGAAGATAAGAGTTAATTATTTTTATTTTTTAATTAATATAATTAAAGTCGTTCTATCTACCAGCCACATCATATTTTTGATGAATTACCGACAATTTTTAAGACAAATTGAATAAAAGTGAGAATATTATTGCAAATAAAATGTCAGTACTCAAGTAAAAAATTATTACTCGTACATGGTCGTAATCATAAACTCTAGAGACTAATCTGAAACTACTTCACTATATTAGATTTGTGAGCACCCTGTTATTTCATGATCACAAGAGGCGATCGGTGGTAATGCATTGAGAATGCTAAGATTTGTTATGCATACTGCCAGAACTGCGTACTGAGAACTCTTTCAAAACTCCTTGGTGCGAAGTAGACTCGAGAGTTGTTTTTGTTGTGGAAATTTCTGAGATATTTCCACATGAGTGAGTACGCTAATTATCCTTGACTCTGCCGAGTTTTCCAGAAGAAATGTGTATTTTATTACGCATTTTTACCGATTGTTGCGCGTTACGTTGATAATCCAGAAATTTAAAAAAAAATTGGTACGTATATTCCTGACAATTACCAAAGACAGCGTCTGCATAGATTGTTTCACATTCTAATACACTAAACCTAACTGCCGATGGTCTGTTAGAAAATCTCACCTGTTGGAAAATCTACCGCTATTCTGAAAAATATTACTTAGAATGGAGACTTCCGAAACAATATTTTCTTACATCTTTGATAAGGATTATTGTAGGAATTATGATATGAGGAATATTGTAGGAAGTATAAAGTACATGTACAAATGAAATTAAGGTTTCTAATGTATATGTCATATATCTAATAAATTGAAATTTAAATTTATTTGTTTTCATTCGTTCCAAAACTGTTTCTACCCTTCTGCTTCTCTCAGTAATCCTGTCGGGGACACTATGGCTCGCAATTAGTTTAAAAAAAAAAGAATATTTTTGATACGATTTATTAAGCCAATTTTTTTCAAGATAATTAATTGTCAATATCAAGAAATATTGACATATGTCTTGGCATTTATTAGAAAATCTCATTACTAACATAAATAAATACATCCGGTCTATTTAAATGTTAGGATAACACATAAATTAACATATCTAATAAATAAGGATTACATAATCACCAATTAAAATAATCTTTTTATCCTGAGAATAGGGGGAACTGTGTCAAGTTTTACATTATATTTGACTAAAGTAAACATATTCACACACTGAATTATATTTTATATTCACAAATTAACTATTTTATTTTCAAATACTAGATAACTTTGATATTCGTAATCTTGAATAATTACCCAAGTTAAAAATAAAAAACATTAAAAATCAAGTTTCAACTCTTAAAGCACTTGCTAGGTCTATTGACTAAACACTCCTCCGATTAGCTCATCGACTCACCACCAAGTTAGTTATACTTTAAAAACTACAGAGCGCTTAATATAGTTTAAAAATATTTAAAATATTGATGTAATTCGTTTTCTACGCACGTGTCTCTATTTGATTTTTTAAATTAAGAAAACAGTTGTCATATAACAAAAAATAAAATATAGTGTCATATAAAGATCAGTTGCATTTTTGGTTCGGGTTTAAAAAAAAACATTAACTTGATTCCAAATCTTATGTTGACATTCAGACTGTCGATAATTTCATGCAGGTATCATGGCCTCTTAAAAATATTTCTTTGTTTTCGACGAACATTAACAAATAATTTGAAATATTTTAATTAAGATAAATTATGGAAGTCTCAGAGAGATGAAGCTATTTATATGAGAAACATGTATGAAAATCTTTTTATAGGATAGCCCAAGGTTTACGACATGTATGTGCTGGCCTAATTTGGCTGGCTTAAAACTTTACACAATGCAACGTTCACCAATTCCATCGTAAGAACTTCCACACATTATAAAAAAAATTAAAGTTGTATATTAAAATTTTACTGTAACGTATGTTTTAAATCTGAAAACCTTTCATATATTTTAAAGGAACTGAGACATCCGTATACCTTCTCATGATACAAAGATTTCTCAGTTGGTAATGATAATTGTATATTTTAAACACACTTATCAATTTTATAAATGTTATTATTAATTTTATATATGTTTGTTTTAAATGTGAAAACCTTTCTTGTATTTGAAGGGACTACGCTAGGGACATCTGTAATCCTTCTCATTCATTTCTCAGCTGGTAATGTAAGCTCTGTATTTTGAAAGTGGGGTATTAAGCAATATTCCTTTCTAATTGTAAATAATATTGTTCCGAATTATTTAACATTTGCACTATAATACTCCTAAAAATCAATAATTTCATTTTTTTAACTCCTTGTATAGACCAGTATATATTTTCAATTAATGAAATGTTCAACATTTACCACAACTTTATTATATTCCTCATTGAAAGGGAAAAAATGCTTTAAATGTTACAGCGGAAGCCCTGAGGCCACGCCATTAATGGCCGACAGAAAACTGGCCAAATTTTTTTGTCGGAATCCTCGTGACGTATATTACACTACACAAGGCTCGTTAGGAGCGAGGAACTTCCAATCCAGAGGGAATGATTCAGATGGGAAATTGTCCCATTATTCCCTAATGGAGCTGAAAGACGCCTGCCGCTGATGTCTCAGTCATTCGCCTCGAATATCGTATTTATTGAACGTCGCAGTAAGATTTTCCGCAATATGACAATGCCTACTACAAATTGTTTTATTATTTACGCTCTCTATTGCCCTTCAGAATTTCCAGACATGATTTATTTCACTTTTTTTTTAAACAGAGATGCGAACACGGAATACGTGTCAACATCAATATTCTTAATATTTTCAAACTAAGCTAAACGCTTGCGCTATGAAAATAAGGAGGATTGAACCCGCGACCTTTGGATCACAAGGCGAGGGTCCTAACCACAAGATCAACAAGCTACTCATTATAAATAGATATTTTATTTAATATTTATATTATTTTATTTCATATAATGGTTCAATATAATGGTGTTCGATTTAATTGAATTCAATTTATTTATTTTTTATATAACATTTACATAACAAACATAAATTAATTTCGTATGTAACGAATAATTTAGAAATATGAAAAAATATTCATGTGTTAAATATAGGAGAATCCCGCTTCGGAAAACCCTCTCAGAAACATGGAAAGATTTAATGTCCAGAGTGATATGTTCAATATAGCAGTATCATTCCAACGAGCCTAACCATTGGCAGTTGGTCCTATAATTGGATTGTGAAACAATCTATGCTGACGCTGTCTAAGGTAATGATCAGGAATCAACAATCCAATGCTCGACATAATTTCAGGATTATCGATCGTACCGCGCAACAATCGATAAAAATGCGTAAGCAAATATACATTCCTTCTAGTCTCTAAACTATTTTAGCCAAGCATACCCTAGAGAAACTCAGTGGGGTAAAGCCAAGGATAATGCCCGTACTCTCTCAAGTATTCAATAACTAATCTAAACTTATATTACCCTAACCAAAAACAAAAAACGAAGTGTTAACGTTGCTATTAAAGCCATCATCAATAATCATATTTAATTGCGTTTTATATAAATGTTACGGACAAAGTGTTAAATTTCGATAATTGAAACATTTACTGGGATATGATTGCACTAACTATGAGTTATTATCGAAAAGTAATGTATACCTACACAATACTCGTCAAAACATTCTTAGAAATACTCAACAAATATCAAACATAATAATTTCGTTGTCTCTCCGTCAGTCTATATGTCTGTCCGTAATTATGTTCAAATTCACGACTAAAAAAACAAAATTAAACGGCCGGAGATGGGGCTAGAGTCCCGAGCCAGCAAACCCGATGGTGGCAACGATAGCGATGTTGCTACGGCCGAGCCTCCATTACCGTTAAAAATACAGAACATATAGAACTTAGCAAAGACGGAAACATTTCATGTTCCGCCCAACACAATTGCCAGGGTTCAAAATTACCATTTACTGCCGGCAGGGGAAACTTTAAAAAAAAGTTCAAATATTTTGATAAAAGTCGTTATGACTATTTCAAAGGTATCGGCTATAAATAAGGCAAAACTTATTCTTTAGGAACCGGCATGTAAAAGTATTTTTGTTAGATTACAGCTAGTATTAATATAATAATGATAGGTTTCGCGTTGATATTGTAGAGATTATTCATGATCAATCCGATCAATGCAGTGATCCGTTTTAATAATCAAATAAAATAAAAAATTTAATTTCTACATATTATATTTCTAAGGCATATATTTAACTTCGTTGCTCAATAACTTTTCATTAAATTGATTATTTATAGAAAAGCAGTAGCGGCGCCTTTTTACATTGAAAATACATAATGTATTTTCTTGCGAACAAATTGTAGAGATATTAAAGCCATTTGCGTGGCCTTTGTAGCAATAACATTGTGCAATCATGTTTAGTTGGTTTCTCAGTCGACTCAATCGTTCGTAATTCTTCTCGTTATTATACCAATAACCCATCTTTATAGAATAATATCTCATTCATTTCTTTGCTTGTGATAATTGTGACAAGCTAGTATTGTACAGCGAAGGCAGCAAATTTTATATTTGAGAAATTTCGTATCCACTCGCTTGCCCCGCATTTTAACAAACAAAATCAGAATTGCCCCGGAAAAATCAGCCGGCCGTGCGACGCATAATCAGTAATTTATCGTAACAACATTATTTTCTATGTGAGTGTTCAAAGGTAATGAGCGTGCGACGCATAATCAGTAATTTATCGTAACAACATTATTTTCTATGTGAGTGTTCAAAGGTAATGAGTGTGCGATGATTGTAAGTACACATTTCTGGATAGGACTGCTTTAAGGGATCTCCGCGTGAAATAATAAAATATGTTAATAATAAGTTATATTCATAAATGAAAAATGTTATTAAAGTAATTTAATAAAATTGTAATATTTTAATTCTTGTTTCATGTTTTAGTTACAACCACGTTTATATGTTTCAACGTTTCTTCTCTTTGTAATTGTATGAAATTGCTCGGGTAGGTTTACTTTTTTCATACTTGTGTGAACTTCATTCGAGGTGCAGGTAATCTTGGACGATTTACGCGTTCGCGTGAATTTGTGGAGTTAACTCTTAGCTTAATTGTAAGCGAATTCATGGCATTGACATTGTTGCATTTATAATATACACCTAAGAAATAAAGATTAATTTTTTATTTAAATGCTTGGATTCTTATATTTATTATATATCATTTCGATCATTTTCAGAATTATTCACTTTTCTCTTGGGGGCGGAAAAAATAAACTCATTCCGTTTGTATAGGTTAAAAATTAAGAGCGATTAGTAATTTTCTCATTGTTTTCATTCTCAAAAATCATATCTAGATGAATTGTAATAAATTTCAATAAAGAGTAATTCAAATTCAACCATAATATTATGGCTTATAACATTACAAATGTATAAAGTTTTCTTTAAAATTTTTTACAAAAAAATTATGAATTGTTATTGAATTGTTTTGTTATTATTAATTATTAAATTGTTTTGCTGCTGTTTTTTTTTTTAAATAGAGATGCGAACACGGAATTCGTGTCACATCAATATTCGTACTATTTTCAAATTAAACTAAACGCTTGTGCTATGAAAATAGGACTAACTTGCTTGTCTGGAGTGAGATTCGAACCTGCGACCTTTGGATCACGAGGCGAGAGTCCTAACCACAAGACCAACAAGCTACTCAAAACCATGCATCCATAAACCATTATCTTACTATTTAGTTGTATATTTACCGATATCATCATTTTGTATATTTATTTTTTAAAGTAGCATCTGCCTCAACCCTCCACAAAGCCTATCAATAGCAATCGACTTTTTGTTTCAAATTATTTTCTGCTAGTTGGTATCTTTGGGTGGGTATTCTGCTACGAGCGTGCAAAATAAGCTGTGTATTATTCATTATTAAAGGTTTCGGGAAAGAAAAATATCAATTAAATAATCTTTATCTTATAAAAAGACGATTTAAAATTTTAAAGATAATCCCTGGTTAGAAATTTTATTGCCAATTGTTTTTGTGTACAATTTCGTATCAATTTACCTGTCCTATTTAACTTGTTTGCGTGCAACTAATTTTATTCTAGTATCTGTAAGATAGTCGTTCTGAACTGAATATTTTTCTAGTGAAGCCGTATTATATTCGCCTTATCTTTACGTATTTTATGTAAAAAATTGATGTAATCCTAGTTTAGTTTGTTTTACTATACAGTTCATTAATTAAAATTAATATATATGCTACTAGTGTTTGTTTGAATTAAAGGAGTACACAATTAAAATTTTAAGAAATAATTATATTTCAGCGAGAGTTCAACTGTTAAAATAAAACCTTAACATCAAACACATATTTTTCCTTGAAATAAAATTTTACATAATCGTTATTTGTACGCTCTGTTGATTAAATAAAACATTATCTATGTAAACATTCTGTAGCCTGGGGTAAAAAAATTAATGTTCAATTTATAAAAAGATTGTTTAACAGTTTTCCAAAAAAATAATAAAGAATGAAAATTTTAATCCAGTGAAATTATTCAAAAACAGAGATACACTGAGAGAAAAAGCAAATTATTTCTAGAAATCAAACTCATATTTACATATTTCCAAATTCCAAAATCATAATTGCCAAACATTTTTACATGAATTGTTTAGTTAAAAAATATTTATTTACTGAATGATAAAATTTGTTAATTATACTAAAAATATTTACTAGTACTCTCCATCATTTATTTAAATAATATTTTTATTTTAAATACGAACATCTACAATAAATATTATTTATTAAATCATTAGAATAAAGTGTCAATGTCTTCTGTAATTTTGTGATTTTTTTAAAGAATTTATGAATAATTCATTTGTGTTTTAAAATAGTTTTTAAATAATTTTTAATTTATACAGCTCCACGAAAAAGATTGTTTTGTAATTATAACTTACTTCTTACAGGGTTTTAAGCTTGTATTATTAGAAAAAAAATTATGTTATTGAGGATCGATTATCAAAGACATTGGTTACATAAAAGTGTATGTGGTTTTTAATAAATATGGAAAAGATCTTACTCGGAGCACATGACATATGAAGTTTTGAAAATTAGTTACAAAATCAGTAAATAACTTTAACAATAATGAAAAATATTATTTCTCCTTAAATAAGTACCAGTTTCAATTTTTATTTTATTTTTATATTTTAACACTACAACGATTTTTATATTTTAACTCTATAACAGACCATGCAGCCCAAATACCGTAACAACACACATCACAAAAACACCTAGGCCTGAGAAAATCACAGACGTATTGAGAAATCGAACCTAGAACCTCCGGTATGAGAAGCCCACTAAACTATGCGTGCCACCGATATTTAAAATATGCTTTACTAAATAACAATGTTTTACTAAGACACGCGGAGAGTTTCTGCTTAATATAAAAACGCGTAATCTAAGGACGCGCAATAATGGCATTTTAGCCCCCTCGCATTTTAGCACTCGTTCGCGGACATGCTACGCTAACTTCAGCTATGGCAGTAATATATCTTCAACGGATGAACCCTGAAAGCTACTTGCATTCTCACCGGATAGTGTCTTGCTAGAATTGATATATTGCTATTGAAGACAATGTCTGTACATTTATATTCAGTGTACTTTTTACCACACTGAATCAATCGGAAGTATAGAAGAGATGTTAATTCAAGTTTGCGTATATATTAGGGTTGATTTAGCGGTGTGGGGAATAGAAATTTTCAAAATTTTGTATACTGGTCTCAATTAAAGGATATTTATTTTTTATTATTTTCTTAACCCTAACCTCTTATATACCAAAAAAACAAAAAAAAATATTTATAAAAAAGATAAAACGCATTTCACTTATAAACAAGATTACATTTAAAAATCTTTTATTTCAATTCGATTAGTCAGTTACAAAGATATCAGCAATAAAATCTGTGTACCAAAAGATATTAAGTTAACGATAGGTGCAGAATAAATATAATCTTCTTTTTTACATAGCTTAAGATTAGTGATGGTATTTTAACCGTTTTCACAATAACCGTTATTTGAGATTTGTGTCTAATTGAATGAATGATTAGTAACTCTTTAATGTACCGTAGAAACGAACAAGAGCAGCACCACGCCTTTTCCACTTAAATCATTGCAGAATAAACTACGGCAAAAACTGTATTATTAAACGTGTTCTAGATACCTACGACACGGCCTTTGTAGATCTTGATATTTTACATTTAAGTTTTGAGCAGTTTACAAAATCCGTTACAAATAAACTCGCGAGATGACATATTTCATCCCACGCATGTGAACATACACATACACACGAATACAAAAACGCATACACACACAGACATTTGATACTTTGTATTTTTTATCGGCCCTTGTGCATTAATTACTCTTGCAAATATGTATTTTCTTTTAATTGCCCTAAGGCTCTATAGATCAACGACTGTTCTTTTTAAATTGTATGTATATGGCTGTTAAAAAACCTATAAATGAAAAAAATAAAAAAAATAAATAAAAAATTCGACGGGCTTTTATGGGTACAATACATCAGTTACCAATTATTGATACAATCAAATACAAATATCAAATAATAGCACGAATAACGGTTTGACCATCACTACTTTAGATTTTTAAAAACAGACATTGAATAAAGTTTTTCATAGCACCAACTAAAGGAGAGATGCGAAGTTTTATTGTTTTTGCTTATCCCAATTGAGTTCATATTCCGCGATTCATATTCCCATAATACTGTTAAGATTGCGCTAAAAACTAATGATCCTGTTCCTCTTATCTAAAGTGTTATTACTGAACCTAGTAACAGAAAAAATTTAACGGCGCAGCTTTACCCATCCAAATTATAAAAATATTTTTAATTTCGAATCCAGAGTAGGGGAGGGTGGGGCGTGTTGTGACAGGGGCAGGTTGTGACAACGCGTTTAAAATTCGTGCCATTTGACTTAGCGTTACCCGCATAGATTCATTTTATGTAAACTTCGTAGCGTCATTTGCTTTCAAAATATTGGTTCCGTGCGGTTGATTTCATTAAAGTTAAACGATAAAGTTTGATTTTGAGGTACTAAACTAACTTTTTCTGCACTAACTCCAAGTGTTCTGTTGTTTTACCAATACTAGGTGAGTTATTTTACATTTTATTTACCAAATGTTGTGTCTTTTGGCTGTATTATCAGTAATAAAGGAAAACCTTTCGGTAAATAAATTCACTTGCGTAGACATTTTAATATAAAATGATCGTATGGGGCGAGTTGTTACAAAAATGTGGGGGCTAGTTGTGACAGTCACAACAAGCTTCGAAATAATTAAAAATTTATTTTTAATAAAACGATTATAAGATGTGAAACTGTACAGTTCAATTATTATTTTTACTTTACTTTTTTTCTACTTTACTTACGTACTTTTCTTCAAGGATTCACAATGGCACGAAATTACATATAAAAAAACGAAGAGCGGTGAAATTCCCGAAAGTGTTTACGAACGTACTGCTGCTGAGATGGAGGCTACAAAAATGTCTCTTCGAAAAGCCGCAGTGTCTTTTGGTGTCAATTATATGACACTTCATAGATCGGAAAAAAGCCCATCCATTTGTGAATTCTAAGGTAGGCTATTCCAACCCGGGACAAATTTTTACCCATGCGCAAGAAAAAAAACTTGGAGATTACATTGCAAAATGTAACAAAGTTTATTATGGTTTGACCACAGCTGATGCGAAAAAGCTTGTATATGAGTATGCATGCCAAAATATGATCAAAATTCCCGAAAATCGGATAACACCATTAAACACCAAAACAAATCCGGCCTTAAGCTCATCCAAGAAAGAACCTACGTAATAGAAAGAAAATTAAAAGCGTAATTTTAACTGACTCCCCAATAAAAAAATACTTAGAATTGGAAGATAATCTAAGAAAGGAAAAGAAAGGCGAAAAGATGCGAAAGCGTAAAATCACAAAAGGAACTAAAAATAAAACAAGCAGACAATAAAACAAAAACGGAAATAAAGAGAAAACTACACAAGAAAGAGACTTTTGAAGTGAAGAAACGAATTCTGGTGTCACTTTCATCCAGCGAGACTGAAGAGGAGCCACGTATCATGGAAACTGATGACAGCGATGCAAACGAAGATGAGCAATGCATTTATTGTAAAAATCCTTATTCTAACGATATTTCGGGTGAAAGGTGGGTGAGGTGCATAAAATGCCAAAGATGGTTTAATGAATTATGTGCTGGAATGGACGAATTCACTCAAGATTTTATTTGTGACTTTTGTTTGACTGGCAAAAAATAATTTTAATCGATTACAGAATTTTCTTACCACAGTTAATAAGAGTACAAATTTTGTTTATTTGTTGATAGTTAATTATAAAATATATTACTACTTGTACTATTTATAATTCATAATATTTTTTGTGTTACTTACTTAAATACTCAACAATATTTGACGATTAGTTTGTCACAACCTGCCCCACCCTTGTCACAACTGACCCCTCGGGTGGGGCAGGTTGTGACAATTCCCATATTTTGAAAAACCGTATTTTGTTGCGTTGTCCTTTTGGTGACATGGTCAATAATGCTAATTTTTTATAGGTGAAGAATTGTTTGTTTCAACTAAAATGTAATGTTTTAGATATTATTAAAGATTTTTCCACAATACCTTTTTTCATAAATTTGTCACAACACGCCCCACCCTCCCCTACTCAAAGACTGTATTAGATACACCGCTAGGGGCGCGCAATTATTAGATACTCAAAAATAAGATATACTCAACTACAGTTTCTACGAAATAAAATACGTAACTTTGGTATTTATAGCGTAATGTCTCGCTGTCAAACTACACCCTTTCCCCACACCACAAACAAGGCTACACTCCCCAACCAACACTTGACTCCTTCACAAAGTTAATTTCTGGAATTTATTGTGCGTCTGCGGCGAATATACAGTACGGTATTGAAAAAATAATCATTGTGATTTATACAAAGTTTGTTAATTTTCTCAAATTAAGATACGTATATCTTAATATTTCTACCAAAATAGTAATCATTATATTCAGATTTTAATACACCATCGGGTAAATATTAAATTTTTATTTTTTCCCATAATATACCAGTATTTTTTGATTTTTTGTTTACGTAAAACTCATGCTTCAATGTAGAAACTAAGAACTATCATTTGGATACACATATTAGGCCGTATTATGAAAATAACAAGATTGTATATGGTATTCACCAACACCCAACACTCAAAAATAGAAACACGTCAAGACATCTGTCAAATGTCAATATTTCTATCATTGTGACAAAAATGTTGGATTTCAATTGAACTCTTTGATGAATAAATTAGTTGATGTGTGTGAATGAAACCAATTTAAGATTACAAATCATGTATGTGTAATAAATTATTGACGTAGGTACCTACTCATTATTATTTAAAATGTTTTATATGCCATTACTGCACAACTGTAAGATGTTGAATCCCTTATACTCCACGTTCCCCTCAAGCACACTTATCAGTTTTACGACTACTTTCCAAAAATCTTATCGAAAGTTGCAGAAGTCGTAAATGTAAATTAATTAAGTAATTACACGGGCATAAATAAATACGAATCACCGAATAAATGTCGTAAATCTACGTCTTGTTTCTTTTTGAGTGTTGGGTGAGAGTCACCAAAATAATAAATTTGTTCTTTTTTCAGAACACGGCCGATTATACGCTTACAATATGATATCACTTTTCTATTACAACCATTTTTTAAGTTCATTTTTATTTTGAATGGTCAGAAGTTCAGCGTACTGTATTTAATAAAACAATAATCATTTTATAGCGGACAGACCGCAACCCCCGCATACCGCAGAAATGTTGGTTACTAAATACAAACATTGTTTTTCGCCCAAAACGTTTATAAAATGTAGTTTATTTAATTCACCGTTTTTATCAAAATATTAATATTGTGTTTCTGTTGCGTTTTATGGGTCACTGTGCCTAATTAATTTCATTGTAATTAAAAAATAACTTGCCTGATTTATTTTGTTCCTTATATTGTGAACACATAAGGAAAAATGACCATGTCAAAATTCTATTTTTTAGCAAAGCAAGATCAAAATTTTTGGAGACATACAAAATCGTCCTTTATATTTAAAGTTTATCTTTGCTATAGATCTATTTTAGCATTTTGGTTATGATTTGGGTAGGATTTGGATTATTGGATAAAATTTTATTCAAATACATTATCTTTGTTATTTTTCGACAGTAATATGATTCTGTATATGGGCAAATATTTCGTGCAGTATATGTTCACAGACTAACATGATAAATGTGCATATTTTAATTCAGAATTTTTTTGATTATGTCCAATTTTTTCAAGAACACAATACTAGATTTTGTCTCCAGGGGAACATCATTAATCAAGATATATTATAGATGTCTCATAGAGACGAAGCTATATTTTTACATGGGAAAGAGATGTGTCTTTTTGGGTGTTCACAAGGCTTACAATCTATCGTGGCTGGCTTAAGTGATCACTTTACACAATGTTACTTTCACCATTTCCATCCTTGATAGACTATCACATCTATCAAATTTTTATGGAAGTTACAATTTATTTATTTAATAATATGTACATTACAAACTTAATATTCAATGCATTTATATTGTGAAGATATGTATATATTAAAATAAGAATATTAAATAAATTAAAAATAACATATAAAATCTGGTCAAAGGTGTAGGAGAATCCTGCTTCGGAAAACCCCTTCAGACATATGGAATATATCAATACTCAAAGCGATTTTGTTCAGCATAGCTGTAGGTCTTCCAACAGGCATAACCATCGGCAGGTTCGTCCTGTATATTGAAATGTGGAACAATCTGTGCTGACGATGTCTAAGGTAATTATCAGGAACATACAAACCAATGCTTTGCATGAATTTAGTAAAATCGATCTTACCTCGCAACAATCGATAAAAATGTGTAATCAAATATACATTCCTTCCAGTCTCTGCCCTGGAGAAACTCGATTGGGTAGAGCCAAGAATAGTGCACGTACTCTCTTATGTAGATATATCTACCAGCTAAGGTATTTGAAATCATAATAATTAGAACCGTCGCTTCCCGAGTAGAGCCGTTTATAATTGATGAACAACATGGATTCAGGAAAGGCCGTTCAGTTGAGACAAATCTGATGATTTTCACAAATTACGTCACGGAAGCTCTGGACGCGAGAAATCAAGTAGACCATTCATAAAATGACTTCGCCAAAGCCTTTGATACAGTCAACTATGATGTCTTATTGGAAAGTTTGTATGAGATTGGTTTCTTGGATGGCATGCTAAAATTAATGGCGAGCTACCTCCAAAACAGGAACCAGTACGTCTCCTAAGGTCTATTCGCGTTAGAGTGCTTCTCTACCCTCTCGGGTGTCCCGCAAGGATCTAACCTGGGTCCATTGTTGTTTTCGATTTTTTGCGGATGCCTAAAAGCTTTTCTTAAAGGTGTCAACTTTGGACGATTTTCATCTTCTACAAACAGATATATCAAATATATATGAATGGGGAAGACAAAATAAACTTTTGTTTAATGTTTCCAAGTGTTCGGTTACATCCTTCACTAGGGCCCAAAAAACTCTATTTTTTCGCTACAAAATGAACGACCAAAATCTGACAAATATATCGAATGTTAAAAATCTAGGTGTTAGATTTGTAAGCAACCTAACATTTCACTATCACATAGGGACGATCAGTGGTAATGCTTTGAGAATGTTAGGATTTGTTTTGCGTACTGCCAGGGTTTTCGAGAATACCCGCGTAATGAGAACTCTTTACAACTCCTTGGTGCGAAGTAGACTCGAGAGTGGCTCGATGATCTGGGAGCCACATGAGAGCAAGTACTCTATTATGGTGGAGAAAGCCCAAAAGAAGTTTCTGAGATATCTCTACATCAAAGAGTACGGGCATTATCCTTGGCTTTACCCAACTGAGTTTCTCTAGGGAGTGCTTGGCTACAATAGTCTAGAGACTAGAAGGAATGTGTATTTGATTACACATTTTTATCGATTGTTGGTATGATTGTTGGTATGTATCGCGGTATGATCAATAATACTGAAATTATGCAGAGCATTGGTTTGTACGTTCCTGATAATTACCTTAGACATCATCAACATAGATTGTTTCACATTCCAATATACAGGACTAACCTGTCGATGGTTATGCCTGTTGAAAGAGCTACAGCTACGCTGAACAATATCGCTTTGGACATTGATCTGTTCCATATCTCTGAGAGAGTTTTCTGAAGCAGGATTTTCCTACACATTTTATATGAATATGCATGTTAATTAAAACATTTTATAAACTCTTCATTTATAACATTTACATCTTGAATGTATTTTTGTTATGTAAATGTTATATACAAAAAATAAAATTGAATTGAATTGAAATTGAAATTGAAATCTCAGAAACTTGTGTATATTTTTAACTCACACAAGTTGTTTCGTATACGAGTTGTATTTTTACAACCGTCACCTGCAGTCCAAAGCTTTTTCATCCCCATAATTCACGTGAACGTTGCGTGTAAAGTGATGACTTAAGCCAGCCGTACGATAGGTCGTAAGCCCTACTTACACTCAAAAATACTTCCATACCTCTTTTCCTTATAAAAATATAGCTTCGTCTCTATGAGACATCTATAATAATATATTGGTGCATATTTATATTTTGCGGAATATTTTGGAGTTGTTTACATTCTCTTGTAAAATATATTTATTCAAAATAAATCAAATTTGACGTAGTCAGTTTTCCCGTCTATTTTTGCAGCACTGTGTATGTACGAGCAGGTATTAATACAATATTGTGTTATGTGCGAACTTTTTATTTCACTTTTACGTATTTAGGTAGACAAGCGGATTCAATTATTTTTTCAAATATAGAACATGACTTTTCGATATTTTTAATACATTTTTTTAAATTTTTTAACTAAACTTAAAAATTAAAAAAAAACGTTACTGCAGAAGAACTTTAAGTACCTACCTACCTGAAACTAATTTAAGTTTTTATGATTACAATTACATTTTTTAATATGTAATTACCTATATATAGCTTATCTTATATCAATTGATATAACCTTAAAGTTCTCATGACAAAATAATTAATAATAAAATAATATTCAAAAAACAATTATTTCATCTTTCTACACACTATACATTTGTATTTCCTGAACTTCTTGAGGGTATTAGTCATTGGTCCGGTGTGACCGGCACATTAACCCAATCACCGGTATTAGGTGCCAACAATACCTGCAATAGACTGACACCCTAATCGATCCCAGTTCCTAACCAGCGAGGAGAAACGGACACTTCATAACAAAAATAGACGCGGACCCAAAATATTGCTGGAATGTCACTAGCCTTCCGTCGAGGGTCTTCGATTTTGTCCACCTTTTTGTTTTGTTTAAATTTATTAATCCTCTGAAATGACCAAAATACGCTAACACGTGCGTCACTTCCGGCCCAGTGGCGCCAAAGCCTTCGTCCTAATCATTTACACGCATCCGCCCTGCCGGAAATACATCCGTTTCCCAATGTACTCGAGGGTACTCGAAAACTTCCTGGCATCTAAATATTTATCACCATTTAAATTTAATTTAAGCCGTGCGATAAGTCAACACTTTGTGACTCGATATTTAAGTGATGCTTTATACTTTTATAGGCACTATATAATTTGGAAGAATTGTTTTATTTATTATTTATACGTATAAATGCAATATTTTTAAATATATTTCATTAGTAATCACGTGCCCATTATAACGTGCATACCATAGTAATCACGATCTCATTTAATCAAACTGGTTCTAGAGTTTAACACAATAATAATTACACATTATAAATAGAGAAATTTCTGTACAAAATTATCAGTTCGAAAATCGACAGCACTGATCTTTTCTCTAAAGTATGTCTTATTAGAGTTCTATTGTCTACGCGTTCATGAGATATCTTAGTTTGAAAATAGTTAGAATATTGATGCGACACGTATTCCGAGTTCGCATCTCTATTTTATTTTTTTAAATAAAATATTTCCTATGCGTAGTTAGAATATTCCGAAAAGTTTTGATTAATGAGGCACTTTTTATGTTCTTTAAATCTTTAAATAAAAGGTTCCTTACCAATCATAACTTTTCGAAATATGCTTACCATGTTATAGAAAATAACCATACATTCAAAAATACAAAAATACACATCCAACATAAACAGACATACGGCCTAATTTAGAAACACTTAAAATTCATAAAAACCTAAACACAACAAATAGGATCATCAATAATCAAATACAACCCTTCAAATCACTACTTCTCAAAATTTTCCCCTCTCCCACCACCTAGATACCCTGTCAAATTATACTGAATCCACAACCCATACATCAGACACTCACTACCGCACACCTAAGTCTCAAATTACCTGAAGAAGGAAACGGTTCCGAAACATGTAGTGTTGAAAAAAAGAAACAGTGGTAAAAACGAAGTTTGTGTTTTATTCATAATCATTAAATATTTTTGACAGCGTAGGAAGACCATTGAAATGAAATCAACGGTGATTAGTGCGAATTATAAGCAGCCAACGGAATAAATTAAGAGAGTGCCTACCAGGCGTTTGACAACGATCATAAATAGCGTAATAAAGTGTAAAAAGATGTGCGAATATTCTGATAAAAGAACATAAATGTGTTCCACAAACGAGTGATTAGTGTGAAATCAGTGTGAATAAAATAATAGTCGGTTTTATTTTTTGTTAAATTTGTGTACGGTGACTTTACGCGTAAAATAAAACTTTATTTAATTTTTCGTATTTCATTACTCTCCCATCTTCCACCGCCACGATCCCATGACAATATACAAATGCTGCACGCGATCGAGCAGAGTATGTGTATAAATGTATGGATCAGTTAATATTTATAAGAACGTCTGGGCTGAATTTCTTTATAAAGGCAAAGCGCCAGCCATTTGAGCCATCCGAAATATGATTTTATTCGATTTTATCCACTAAAGTAATTTAATGTTTTTTTTAACAAGTCTATTCATGAAAAATATATTAAAAATGATCACAAAGTTGGATTATAGAAGCGACTACCAAGTCTGTGACGACAGCGCTTTCCAGTCTTCTCTACCACTGCTTCTGGGGACCCTAGCCGACCTCAGCCCATGTTGACATATCGAGTAGGAGTATACTAGGTCGTTTTTGAAAAATTCAAAATACTTAAATTTTTTTGGTACCACTTATTTCTTTTTCTTCTTCTTTCATATGACGTGGGATGAGAGAGGGACATTCCCGCAATATTCAATGACATCATTTTAACTGTTCCCCGATATTTAGTAATTCTCCTTGGCCGAGAGACCTGACGGTCTTTGGCCCTTAAATTGCGGCATTTTAAGCAGTTGGAGGCCCACCACTTAAAAATTATATCTTAACAATACTCTTAGATTAAAAAACTTAGAGATACTAGAAATAAAAAAGAGCCTCAACACTAAAGCCAACTTTATTAATAATCACATAAATTTCATAAATAGCCCGCTACTAGATATATTTTACATTTCAGCGTCCACCCCTCAATTACCCTCACCATAGCTGAAGCCACGCCCCCATTCAGAATTGATTTGTTTACTAGGATTGGTAATGGATAGTCAATTTTACGTCAGTATGGTTTTACGTACAGTAATTTTACGATGAAGGTACGGTCGTATCGAAACCGGTAGACGTAGAGTCATTATTTAAGTGGTTTATGCAAAATTATTTAATTAAAATTTATAATTAATTATAGACGTCTTACAGCAATGAAGCGTTGGGAAAACATATATGGAAGTCTTTATTGGACCTCCACAGGGCTTAGATAAATGGCAACAGCGTAGTTGTATCAAAAATTTCAAATGAGTTACATTAATAACATTGGTATATATTTTAACTTCAAAAAATTTAAATAAATAAAAGTAACTTAGTTAAACACCACATATATTTATTTTCAAATCCAACCAGGTTTCGCTACGACCGTAGCTTCTTTAGGGAGAATCTTAACTGCCTAAATATTCAAAAATTATGTGCTTATATACTAGTGTGAAAGGTGAAAGGACGGAGTGCCAATAGTGGGGGTAGGGGGTGGGATTTCGCAGGGAATATCACTATTAAGAGTGATCATATTTAAAAGTGGACTAAAAGGTATAATTAAAGACAAAAAGATATAATATTACTATTAAGAGGGAACATAAAACTAAACTAATCTTTTAGACCACTTTTAAATATGTTCCCTCTTAATAGTAATATTCCCTGCCCCCACCCCTACTATTGGCAATCCGTCCTTTCACCTTTCACACTATAAGAACATAATTTTTTAATGTTTAGGCAGTTAATATTCTCTCTGAAGAAGCTACGGTCGTAGCGAAACCTGGTTGATTTGAAAATAAATATAAGTGGTGTTTAGCTAAGTTAGTTTTATTTATTAAATTATAATGTCTCACCACCAAGTGTTTGCTTCCTTCGAAAATTTAAAAAAATTGACAGAGGTGTCGTTGTTCTTGGGTTGATTTGCGGATTAATGCCAACCAGACGTGATAAAATTGAAAAAATAATTAGATTTTTTGAAATTTGCAAAAATACATACGTTTTTCAAAACGATGATGAATTTTGCATTTTTTTTGTTATCTTGCATTGAATCTGCTATGGAATTAGCGGGGTCCTCCATACTTCAAAAAGTTTTTTCGACGTTTTACTGTGTTTGAATATATTATTATATCTATACCTATAAAACTTAATGTCTGTCTGTCTGTTCTCCATACAAATCCACACCGTTTGTCCGATTCGATTCAAATTTTGCATACTTATGCTTTAGAACCCGGCGGGTAACATAGGCAACATTTCCCCCCTATTCTCATACTCCTTTCTTTCCCCTGACATATTTTCAATGTAAATCTGTACCGTCTGACCAATCGGACTCAAAATTAGGAAACTTATTCTTTAGGACTCGGCGAGTAACATAGGTGATATTTCCCCCTATTCTCATACCCCTTTTCTTCCCCCTGATATATTTTCAATGCAAATCTGTACCGTTTGACCGATCGGATTCGAAATTTGGAAACTTATTCTTTAGGACTCGGCGGGTAACATAGGTGACATTTCCCTCCTATTCTTTTAACCTTTCCCCTCCGCTGATATATTTTCAGTGCAAATCTACACCGTTCGACCGATCGGACTCCAAATTTGTAAACTCATTCTTTACGACTCGGCAAGTAACACAGGCTATATTTCCTCCCTCCCCTTTTACCTTTTCTCCTCGCCCTGATATATTTTCGATGCAAATCTATACCGTTCGAACCTTTGTTTCCCCCCACAAATATATTTTCAACTTAATCCATAACCCGTGCAACGCCGGGTACGAACAGCTAGTTTAATAATAATAATAAAGCCTTTATTCACTGACCATTTTAACAATTTTAACATAAGTAAATAGAAAATGATACACTGAAATAGTAAGATATCACACATACATGCACACACACACACACACACATATATATATATATATAAATATACGTAGTAAATGTCATTTAAGCAGCCAGTTTGTTGGTTAGGTTGTCTCTCTGACATAGGCCTCCCCTAGTTTTTTCCACTCGACTCTGTCGTGAGCTATTCTTTTCCATCCTTTTGGTAGGTCATCTTCCCATCTCTTAATTTGACGTCCTTTTTGTCTTTTTCCATTTCTGGGATACCATTCCATTACGTCTTTCGTCCACTTTTCTCTGCTTGTTCTCATAACATGACCAGTCCAGTTCCATTTGAGTTTTTTTACTTTTTGTATAACATCGCTAACTTTTGTCTTTTTCCTTATTTTTGTATTCGTCCACCTGTCACCTAGTTTAATATAAACACTAAATGGCTTACTTAAGTAGAATTTGTATGAAATAAGCCAAAATAAAATATTTTTCTCATAATATTCATATTAAGGTTATTCATACATATTATTCATAATATTGTGTCGGATAATTATTTCATTTCACTTTTTATCAAGCTTCATGAATCTGGCTTATACAAGCCAGGTTTAGGATGAGAAGATTTTCTTGGAATGGAAGGCTGCAAGATTTGTGGAAGATTAATTTAATTTGTGATCATTCATAATATTTTGAGTATGCCCCAATTTTTCAAAACGGAACTGGATTGTTTGTCACAGGGACATCAATAATCAATTAATGTATATTATATATGTCTCACAGAGACGAAACTGTATTTTTTCACAGGAGAGTAGGTATAGAAGTCTTTTATGGGTGGCCATAGGAATTCGGATGAATTCCATTAGACAAGATAAAGTATATAGCTAAAAAAAATTCCAAAACCAATATAGATGTCTCGTTTAGCGACAACTGTGGTTATTCAAGGGGAAGCTTTGGTGCTAGCCGCTAGGAGGTCGTTAGAACTCACATGTGAAACGTGGAAAAAATTTAATATGTATACAACTTCCAAAAAATCAAAAGACGTGATATTCTATCATGGGTGGAAATGGCGAACGTTACATATTTTATTAGGTACTATTTAGATACAATTTATATAATAATATGTATGTATAATGAAATTGTTGATATTCTTAGTCCTCCTCACTAGGGATTCCTGTGCTGAAGCGGACTGGTATATATGAGTAAAGTGATCACCTAAGCCAACCGTACGATAGGTCTTAAGTCCTATGGCCACCCAAAAAAGACTTCTATACCTACTCTCCCTTGAAAAAATACAGTTCCTTTATGTGAGACATCTATAATTTACATTAATTAATTTGTGATCATATTCATCTTGTGTTGATCTTGAATTTGAAGCCGATTTGTTATGAATATTGTATTTGTATAATTTTTTAAACACGACAGCTCTCTAGCCGTTCGATTGACGACTCCTACCTCATTGTTCAGTCTCTCTCAACAGCAAACTTGTTTCGTTTGATGGACTCAGTTCGGGTGCTGCGCTTTTGTCAAGCCTTTGCCCATTTTTAGCCTCGCAACAAAAGCACCACCGAAACGTGATCTTTAACCATGTGCAACATGGTTTCGCCTTCCCTTGCAGCGGGGATGAATAATTAAATCTCGAGCGAGTGCTCATCTGAATCCTTCCATCTGCCCGCCCCTCGCACTTTTTCGCCTTTAATTTTCAAAAGACCTCAGGGACGAATCCCGACAGTGTTGTTTCCCAGATATTCCCCTTTGTCCCTTAACCCGAAGTGGCAGATTATAATAAGGGTTGGCTCATTCACAAATGAATTCTGGAAAGTCTACACTAATGACACGGATAAGTAATTCACTTTGAGCCGTGGCAACCGAGGCGGAGGTTGTGGTACATGTGTGGCTACATGGGGTGAAAGGCTGTGTGTGCGGGTGGATAGAACAGTATTAGTAAAATATTTCCCTTTCATTTATATTATTCATTAGAACCGCGTTTTCGTGAAAATACAAACAATTTTTTCTGGATAAATCTGTGTAAATCAAATAAATTCAGAATAGTAATTCTCCGACAGTTTGATTGTTCAAACTCACCAGCGATTCATTCATCGATTTGGTCAAAAAATGACTATTTGAATACTTTCAACTCATCGCAAACCACCCACAAGTTCAAACTCACCCTGTACTGAATCTACCTCAGTCCCTAAAAGCGGCCTCACATAGACGATGCTACTTCCTGTATATTGAAGATTATTATCATCATCATTCTTGGCACTATAACCGCCTCAATAATCTTCCTCCACTCATCTCGGTTTAGTGCCAACTCTCTAAGGTTCCAAAGCTCCAAGGCAAAGGTATCTTTGACGACGTTGTCATTCCATCCTAATTTTGGCCTTACTAAGCTCCATCGCCCTATTGGACTTGATGTCAGCAGAGACTTTCGTGCTAAATGCTCGGAAATTCTCTCCACATGACCCAGCCACCGAAGTCTTTCCAGTTTTATAAATTTTGTGACGTTTGGCTACAGAGTAGAGTATAGAGCTCATTGTTGTAACGTCTGCGCCAAAGTCCATTTTCTAGAACCGGTCCGAAGATACGTCTCAAAATTTTCCTTTCAAAAACGTCCAGTGCTCGCTCATTCCTCTTAGTTAGTACCCACGTCTCAGCTGCGTACGTGAGCACTGGTCTAGTAAGCGTTTTGTACACTAATATCTTGGTGTTTCTAGAAGCCAGTCTGGATATTATCCGCTTTTGTATACGAAAAAGCAGCGATTTGCGCTCACAGATTGAAGATTGAGATTGCTATCAGATTGAAGATTATAAGTAAATATATCTAATAAATCTCGTATTTCTAATAAATGTAGCTAAAATAGTCTTCCTCATCGCGAACGTACTGAGATGAAACGGCGCATTATAAACAGCTGAAATAATTAGAAACTTATCTACTTAAATAAAATATCGGATTTATTTGTTAAAGATTAAAAGAATATCTATGATTCTCTATGGACGCGACACCTTCGTAATGTCTTCTATCGATGTTTAATCAAATATTGAGATTATAATATGTTCTCATAAATACCATTCTAGTCGCTGGTACTTTTTTTTTAAAAAAAAAATAGAGATTCGAACACGGAATTCGTGTCACATCAATATTCTTACTATTTTCAAACAAAGCTAAACGCTTGTGCTATGAAAATAGGACTAACTTGCTTGTCTGGAGTGAGATTCGAACCTGCGACCTTCGGATCACGAGGCGAGAGTCCTAACAACAAGACCAACAAGCTACTCAAAACTATGTAGATGTTTTAACTTAATCTACTTAAATATATCTTTATACATAATAACTCTATAGACGTCGAAGAAATGGCTCACGATCGTTTAGTCTAGGTCCCAAGTTGTTACGTTTTATAACCCTGATTCTTTAAAAAACGTGGTAGAAATTCGTCGATTTACCAATACGGGAGATAATAATTTACATTTTTTAATTTAATTCAAACGGAAAAGAAAAAACGTATATGGGTACAACTCCATGAAAAACATAAAAGTTTCAATTATTTTGATAGATTTCCTACCTTTTAACTTTAAATGTGGATGTGAAAATCTCGCCACACCTGTTCATAATCTTGGAGGAAAGAGATACTTGTATAAATTATAATTACGTTAAAATTGCGCCGAGGTTGACTTCTTTAAAGGAGGTTTTTATATTATTAGCAACCCGTGAATTTAAAACACTCATAACATTTTGTAGACTAACTGAATGACGCAAAATGTAACTGGTCGTCATTCCGCGAAGATGGTAGGAGTGAGGCTTCTTCGTACGCCCCCTCAAATGGATTCCAATCTATGATTTTGATGAATCCCCTCCATTCCCCGACGAATAAGTCAATCCGTGGCTTGAAACCCTTCGAATGCTTGAGCGTTCAAGCATTAAAATGATGATTCCACGAAGTGTCCTTCGATTTCGGCGACATACACACACCAGAAATGTGATTTTCGTAGACTAGTTGACTGATGAAACTTTGAGATGTAATACAACATTATTGGGCTAGTGGCACATAAGGATCGGCTGGGTATCTTTTATCCTGCATCAAACGGATTCAGAGTAACACTGCCGTGTTGATTCTGATATGTTGATGAAAGGTATCCTTGATGTTATTTAATAGATATTAATGTAAAAGCAGTCCTTTATGGTGATTACGACCAATAGTGAAACTCGTGATGTGCATACAACGCCGTTGACCATAATTATTTTTTCGTGTCATCTGCACATCTTTAAAGAGAAGAATATTTTTACAATATTTGCAGTGTTCGTAAAGAAATAACTTTTATCGAGTCTGTTCCATTTAAGTGGAGAATTTGTGCTTATTTCCTCATTATTGTAAAAGAGAATATCTTTTACCGTCGCGGCGCGTCGTATTTGGTTTTTCGGATAAGTATATATATTATTTTTATATTTTTCCTCATTCCTTCAATTTGCATCCATCTAGTCACAACTCTCAAGTATACTTATAAACATTAAACTTTGGTTTTCCTTGTTTCTCTCTCTCTTTTTATCGCGTTTTTATTCATTGCATCATTATCTTATCGACATTATGTAATTTCACAATATTAATGCTTAATCATTATTTATTTTTTTAAGTAGCTATATACTTTAATGTGAAAAATATATTTCTACACGTAATACCTTTTTTATAAAGTAATAACTTTTCTTCATAAATAAATAATAAAAAATTATCCCGCTAGATAAATGAAAAAGATAAAGCGAAGCATTCTATCACAAGAAAATTTATACCGATTTATATCCTGTTATTGACTTCACCACCAACCACCGAATGCATATTCGCAGAATCGAGAAAAAGTATCAAATGTGGGAGAGTAATATGGCCATTAGTTCTTGTTTCATTTTACTGTTTTTTCACACTGTTATTATATTTATTCTTAATTATTGTTCAATTCACAATTCACAAAGTTAATACTCAAGAGAGTGACAAATAGCGTGTTTAACTAAATCAGGGCGAGCGACGAATTGCTGGTTCGTCCGTGCTCCCGCTCCGGTATTGCCAGGTCGTGATGTCACCAAACTTCTTACTTTTTTCCAGATTCACAAGATAAGCGCTTGTGCTACGAAAATCAAGACTTTCTTGGTGGTTTCCAAGTTCGCGACTTGAACCTCTGATCACTAGACGTGGTCGTTAAGTGAGCGTCGGATGTTAGACGAAATATAGATGTCATGATTTTATCTACTTTTACTATGAATATTCATCTTGTTATTTTCATTAACAGATAAATCAATTCGTCTCATGAGTAATATAATATAATTATAAAATCATTCTCCATATTTTCATTATAATAACTACGCAATGTAGCGCCCTTGAATATGGGTAGTGGGTACTCACGGAAACGGCGCTATATAAATGATCCAATATTATTATTATTATTTTTTGACTGTAAGAACTGAAAAACAGAATACTTACTTTTCACGTAGCCGGCAAAATCAGGCATAACCAGCTCTTTAACTAAAAATGATCTACTTTTCCACTATATACTATCCAACTTACCAACGTATCATAAAATATAATGTTGAAATAAAATACAATAGTGGTGATAGTTTGACAATACTATGGTTGGGGTGTATAGTGTTGTAGTGCTGGTCCTGACGAAGAGATGGGTACGTCTCGAAACCGGTAGACCGTAAATCTGGTAGTGGTTTTTACTAAGTTTACTAACATTCTGTTACAACAGAAATGTTATTTTATAAAGTGTGTCTGGTTCGAGTGTGTGGTTTGGTTCTGGTAGTAGTAAGTCAGAAATATTCCTATATAATGTTTTTGGACTTTGGGTACCTTTCAAGATCCAAATCTACAAAGGATTTTGATGGTCAGCGATTTAACTTTTTATTACAAACCCTTATCAAACATTTTCAAACATTAACAGAAGCTTGGAGATTATTCGTGGGTATACAGCCCTATTATATTTGCCCGACTGAAAATTACTTAAATATTGTCACGGATCAGGCGGTGAGAGAAAAATGAAACACTCGTTAGCACAAGTTAAATTAATGTTTGGGTTCATTGAAAAGTTACTGGACACAAACTCAACTGGGGCACGTTCTGTAATTCAGACTAATTTCGCACTTATCACTTGTTTAATCTGCAAGAGTATTCGCCCGTCTGTGGAACACTTTATTCGCTAGTTGTCTATGTTTGCTCGGATTCGCTGTTTCGCTTTCTACGACGTTAACCCGCTATCAAATAACCTTGTTCAGCGCAATGCCGCCGCGGATTTATAAAAATCCGTTCTTTATAAAATCTACTAGATTGCGCGGAAAACTTCGATTGAGATTCGATTTTTTTTTTCAATCTCGCGACAATATGCAAAGGTACATACACAGTACGATAATATTTTAATTATTTAAAAAAAGTAATAATCTTCCAAAATGTGTAGATATTAGGCCGTAAATAAGTAAGCCGTGTGCAATCCGACATGATATCTAAATATAATAATTTCGTTGTCTGTCCGTTTGTCCATCCGTCTGTCCGTCCATCTGTCTGTCTGTCCCCATAACTTCGTGTAACGACGGTTATTTTATATTAATTCACGGCTAAATAAAGGTTCTATAAATATGTACAAAGACGCAAACCAATGTTCTGTCATTTTTGACAGAATATTGGTGACATTGGTGGTAACAGATAGTGTTTTTTATAACTATCAAATCAAACAAATATACCTTAGCAAACATATACTATTTAAACACGGTGGGGTTGAAGAATTGATATAATTTCCTCTCATGTGATATTTGTATTCGGGCGATTAATTTTCCAGACGGTGAATTGTGGGGTATTAACCGTGCGGGCCGTGAATCGTAGGGGGTATGATTTGTGGCGTATGAATTGCGGGCGTTGAATATTCCTAAAATCTCTTGTACATTAATTTGCTTTGCTTTTGCAAATGAATTAAGATAATATCAGGAAACGCAAGTAATATTAATTTACGCTACTAAAACATATGCTATCAAATAAAGCTCTCTTGAAAAGTGAAAATGCGTGATTGTCACAGATGTGAAACACAATCGCAGAAAATCGGATTGTAGGTTTTCGAAAATAAAGTTTACCATTCGAATCCTAAGTTCAAAGTTCTCTAACCTAACGAGTTAAGGTTAGAGAACTTTGAACTTAGGCGATGTACGACCCCCAGAGTTTTCCAAAGAAAGTGAAAGCAGGGATTTTGCATTGAGAAGGGCACGTTGTGAGAGTGTCCCGAAACACGCACGTGGCCCTTGTTCTCTAAAGCCGTCAAGCTCCAGATCAGGGATGCAACGTGGTAGATGTATAAATGTCACTGGATAATGACTGCGTTCTTGGAATCATTATTGTATAATAATGATTCCAAGAATTAATAATAAATTATACAGGTGTCATAGAGACGAAGCATATTGTGATCGTCGACATAGAGATAGATTTAATAAATTTAGAAAATCTTAAAATAATAATATTCAAAAAAGTCAAGTATGGACATCAAAAATATATTTCTTCTGTTTGGAATCGTTTAAAATTAAAAGCCTGATTCTATGTATTACAAGAGGCTAACAAAATATTGAATATTCAGCTATACAAGTAATATTTCTTAGATCTTTATTATACCATACATATAATTCTGTGTTAAATTAATATCGTTTGCCAATCCTAATAGACTCGACCTTGTGAGTAGGTGCGAACGAGCCTTTATTATTTATGAATCGGAACAGCAAGTCTCGCGTGTAGCGGGTGCTTTACTGTTATCTTAACGAAACGGACCAATCACAGGCGCGCTTTGCCTTCGACGGGTTGAGCCGGAGGCGACGTCCTGATGACTGAATCCGGCCAATGGCGAGCGCCGCCGGTGAAGTCATCGCGCATAGGATGAGTCACTGCACTAGCGTGGATTTCGGAGGTATGGTGCAATCGTTACTATAAAAGGAGCGAACACGATATACTCAGCCCTTCAGTTCGAGACCAGACCTGCCAGCGGAAGCGCTGCCCGAGAGACTACTGCCAGAGACTTCATTTGGAGAACAGCATTTGCGGACGGAGTTGTTGCCCGGACGTATGGAGGAATCTACCATTCATCAGTATCAGAGAGGATCATACCGCCACTGTGTAACAGCTAAGGAACACATTTATATTATCTATCGGTTAATTATTTTCACTATCGAAATGTATTTATTTTGGGAAGATTTAAGATTGGAGCAATTATGTGTGAATAATATCACGATTTCTTGTGTGATATTGGTTCAATTCGTACGGGAATATCTCCCAAACGAATATATTTTGATGCATGGGGATTTTCATACCATTTGTATTAACAATTGATTTTACGGAGCTCTATAAACAGCGCTTAATAGATTCATAATAATTGTCGACGCGTTATGTATTGCGTAACCAGATATCAATCCAAATCGTACGAGAAATTCTTCCGAACGAATATATTTTAAAGTATGGGGATTTTCATACTATTTTTACTAATAATTGAATACACGTAATTCTATAAGAAACGCTTAGTAGCCTTATAATAATTGTATTGCGCAATCCGGCCTTCAGCTAACTCTTTATGATTTGTGTACTTCGGTATATCCGGCTTAACAAGTAGCTTCAGAACGACGAGTAAAGGACAGAATGGGGAGATCTAACTGAAATTGGAGTCTTCTGGTTTATGAACGTTGAGCTAGGTGAGGTTGTGGATGACGCTCGTGTCATAAGCCTGGAATCCGCGCAAGCCCCTGTGAGGTACTCTTAAAAGCGGGACCTCCCTTGTTGATCGGAGTGGCCACTAGACTCGACCTTCGCGCCTCACCCTGCTCAAAAACAGCGTGAATCAACGTCGTGAATTCTCTGACTTTGGAAGGATTTTCATGCGTGAATGCTATGAAATTTCAATAGAAAACGTTAACTTCTATTTCATCCTCTGTAAAAAGACAGAGCCAGAGGCAGTATAAAAATCATTCACTCATATCGAGTAGCTGGGATATTATAAATATGTTACTAACACCCTAACATTTGACCGAAGTAAATGTTGCAAGATGCAGAATCGTGGGACGCCATTCTGAAAAGGCATAATGAGATTGCACAATAATTTGAAACATCGCTGACTATGCCCGCAAAGAGGCTATAATGTCGTCATCAATTCGTACCAAGAGAGTACATGATTCTTCAAACACCGGCCTAAAAGAAAGGCGCCTCAAGACAACACTCATCATCAGAAACTCGTACCAAAAGAGTACGGCCATCTCAATTATAAGCCTAAAAGAAGGGCGTCACAGGATCACATCTTGTAAAGGAGAGATAGAGTCTCGGGATGCAGTAAGTTCCGGAGGAACAAGGGGGGCCATTTAGTCACTTAGGAAGCTGGTCACCGGGTTTAGGCGGGCGCGGAGCCTTAACCCCCCTCAGCAGAGATGCTGGGGGTTTAAAACAAAAATTTAGCATTCAAAGAAACTATTATTTTATACAAACTCACGGGCTGTTATAAAATTCCTACGAACAAACCATCCCCGAGACCTTATCTACTTATTTATAAAGAAGTTTCGCTTCAAAAATATCTTATTTCGTAGATAGAAAATATATGTATTATTTTCCCCAGGAATTAATATGAATAGGTTCATGCACCATTCAAGGTAAGAATATGTTAACATAAAGTGTTTAAAATTATTAATTTCAGTGTTATTTAATATGTGAATTTCTCCTCTTTATGCCGTTCGATTGATTTTATTGGTTGTTTCCAAACGGAGATATTTTATTTCTAATTAGTATCTAATTATTCTTAGTAAATGCAAAGGGCATTAGGTATTATCAATTTCGTCTACGAACCCAAGATGTTAGTAGAAATATTTTCAGTTAATACGTATTTTTAGTTAATTTATCGTATAGAGTATTTTCGTATAGTAAGAAAATTATTTCACATGAATTTTAGTAGTAGTAATATTTCTGTACAGAATATTTAATTTTTAACAACTGTATCGTTACATCATATGGTTGAAGTCGACCGGTTGCATCCTGCCGCTCAATCGCGCGCACTCACATAAAAGAATAATATAATATTTAATAATCCAATATATTGTATTTTGAAGGCGACGTTTTGCTACTTACTAACCTTCATTATTTAGTAGGACCCACATTAGGGTCATCTTACACCGTTAGCCGTGATAAGAATATGATTTACATTGAGATGCAATGGAAAGAATTGTATTATAGATTTGCTTCGCCTTATATATTCAACAAACACCCCATGGGTTGTCTAACTCTGGTGCCGGACCAGGAGCTATACTAAATTATTATAAATGTTTCAAGACCCGATGCCCTACTATCTATATGGGTCATCACAGTTGGTAGCCGCGACCAGGAGATCGAAATGAAATATATAATAATAAAATTCAACTCGCGTCAACTATTTTACGACTGTATAATATTTTTCATATAACAGAAAACATCTCTAGAAAATATCGTCATTTGACGAGGACCCACTATCTACCTGGGTCATCACAATATCTCTATGGAAAATGTATGGAAGTCTTTATAAGGTTTCCACAAAGTATATGAGCTGTAAGAGATGTCTAAAGTAATCACTGTATACGTTTTTCAATGTAGAAAAAAGAAAAAAATGTATTTTTTTGACCCTAGATCTCTTATGTAATAAAATTAGCATAACGCATCATACTGTCAACATTGGATAAAAAAAGACAAGTCACAAAGTAGAAAAATGACGCAATTGGCCAAAAATTCAGTAAAACTATTAAAATCCTTTCGAAATAAATTAGTTCTTAAAATTGCCATTCATACTCAACATTTGTATCTTCCGTTCCGCAGCTGTATCGTGTTCCCGCCAAACGTATGTTCGAACTTCACTTTATTGAAATGCACACACATATCGAAAAGGCGATTTCCTTTTCTTTCTTTAGATCGGCTGCGCCCACAATCAGCATCCGGTATGACTGCCAGGGTAGCATTCACGCAGCCTCAGTCTCAACCAGGTAGTTACCGGCCACTTCAGCAGATACCGAGATACCGATACCAAAATAAAATATCGGGTTTAATCCTTTGTGTATGTAAATATGTAATTCAATAATGTTATTTTGAAAACTCCGTTCATTTAATAGCTGCGATATATCATCAAAAATGCCTCCCAAGACACGTTTGGAATCCATGACAATATTTGGAATCAAAGTCACTAAGATATTTAGTAATATTGATATGATCAAAGAAATACAGAACCGATTCCTGAAACATCTAAACATACGTTTTAATCCCAACCTGTATTCAGAGTCAATAATTGTTTTCAAAATTCCACCTTTACGTATTTGTAGAAACACGTTTCCTACATTGTCTAGACGAATATCCTTTTGAATGTCCTCTAAATAAAGCGCAACCAATTTTTTTATTCTTCCATACTGTAACGCAAATGCCATACTAAACACATTTTTCTACAGTCTATATGTATTTTTACTTACATTTTAAGAAAACATATTTTTTGATACCACGATTTCAACAATTAAATAAAAATATACAACTTAATAATACCACACAAATTGAATCCCGATCGCACTATTATTCACCCTCTCTCTATGCCAATCCTTCTTTTAAGCTTTTAATCTCACTTTTCATTCACACTATTCCATCATAATCTATAGGTATCATATTATATAGGCGCTAAGATTCTGATAATATGTAAAAATAAGTTCATATCGTATATTGAAGACACTTTATGAAATTAAGCACATCGTTACCATGACCTCAAACTTTCTAACAATAGCTTTCTAACACTTTGCTGCTGAGTACTTCATAAATCTTTAATTCGTGTATGCAGATCAGGTTCTAGTAAACTTTTAAGTGCAAGAGGCGCACTTGTATGCACGTACAAAGAAACTATTAAAAGTTTTCTGGAAGTTGCCCCGCACTTGAGAATACAATAAAAATATTTTATATATTCTCATTAGTAATTAACCTTGAACATGAACCTATGAATTAGTTCAGTAATCCTGTATGGCCCAGATGTTCACATTTTACATATTTACCGCTGGGCCACTTATCCATATCGAAGCGATACATCCTACACATGACTAACAAACCTGTTACTCTAATTATTAGAGGATACTTTTATAATAAAGTGATGATACAATACCATGCTAAGGACTAACGTTTCAATCATTCAGACAATGTAAAATACAAAAAATACCAATAAAAACTATCGCAAATAAAAAACAAAATCGGCATGTAAAAATGAAGGCAACCTGATAACCTATTTGTAATGTGTAAAATCTTACCGATCTAAAAAGAACTCCTTTGCAAACGGAAACTGGAAGAGTATGTAAAAAACAGATTTAAAACACTAATACAAGTGTACAACACAAATATATGATACGAAAAATAACGAATAAAAAACTAGAAATAAGTACATCAAATCATTTTCAGGGAGATAATTCGTAATTCCAAAACTATTTAACTATCTACCGGACACTAAAAAGTGAAACAGGACAAAAAATATAGAAAAATAAAGAAATGCTACAATGAAATGTGAAATATGGTGATAAATTTATTTTTATTTTTATTGTTATACTAGCTGTACCCGGCCACGCGTTGCTGTGGCTCAGTCTTGTTAAATGGAAAAGAAAGAAAAGATAAAGCACACGTTGCTAATATGTTTAATTTTACAATGCTTGTGAGTATTCAATTTTGCTGCTTTTCAAAAAAAGCATGTTTTAACCTGTCACAGATACGACATCTGTATAATAGTAGGTGTATAAAATCATAGTAGATATATAAAAACATGCGCGTGTTCGATTCCAGCATTGTATCAAAGTCAATCCGCGAAGAACTTTCGAACATTTAAAATTTTGAACAAACGAATACTTAAATTTTATATACTGATAGCTGTTCGTATCCGGCGTTGCGCGGGTATAGAATTTAGTTAAAAATAAGTTTGTGGGGATACACAAAGGTTTCATTGTTTCGCAGTCTCTAATAAAAATGGATCCAATTAATCTAGGCGGATTAGTGGATTAGTGGATGGATGTCCAGGAAGGAATTGTGACCTATGTATTCCGCCCTGACCTTAAGAATAAGAATGCAAAATTTTGATCAGATCGGTAAACGTTGCAGATTTGTACAAAAAATATATCAGGTGTGGGGGTGGGGTAAGAAGGGAGGGGGGAAGAGTTGTCTTTATTACCCCTCGGGTCTTGAAGAATAAGTATGTAAAATCTGGGTGAGATTGGTCGGACGGCACAGATTTACATTGAAAACAGATCAAGGGGAGGGAAAGGGGTAAAATAGAAGGGGGGAAATGTCACCTATATTACCCGCCGGGTTCTAAAGCATAAATATGGAAAATTTGAGTCCGATCGGTCTAACAGTACAGATTTGCATATTAAATTTATCAGGGGATGGGAAAAAGGTAAAAGTGGTGGAGGGAAATGTCATCTATGTTACCCGGCGGATCCTATAGAATAAGTTTCAAAATTTTGAGTCCGATCGGTTGAATGGTACAGATTTGCATTTTCAATATACCGAAGGGAGGGGAAGGGGTAAAATTGGTGGGTTGAAATGTCGCCTTTATTTCCCGCCGGGTTCTAAAGAACAAGTCTCCAAATTTTGAGTCCGATCGGTCAAACGGTATAGATTTGCGTTGAAAATATATCAGGGGGAGGGAAAGGGGTAGAATGGGAGGGGAAAAACTTCTAAAGCGTAAGTATGCAAAATTTAAGTCGAATCGAACAAACGGTGTAGATTTGTATAGATAACAGAAAGACAGATAGACATTGAGTTTTATAGGTATAGATATCGCGATACGATTGGCTGCACTTTTTCATCGGTTCAAACGTTTTATTTCAGCAAAGACAACCAAATTTTATCAAAAAATTTAATGTTAAAAATGTCATAGGTATCTAAATATTTATCAACATTGAAAGGGTAGGTACTTGCTTTTTTTTTTCAAATAATTTGTGTGAGTTCGAATGCAACGTTGTGTCAAAAAGAACTTTAGGAGATTTATGATTTTGGACAATCGAAAATTTACATTTTTTTTTATATAAATAAGTAGTAGGTATTTGAAAACAAAGAAGGTATACAAAAACATCTTCGTGATCGAATGCAACCTTGTGCCAAAATTTCAAAGCAATCGGTGAAGAATTTTCAGAGATTAGCGATTTTGTACAAACGAACACTTACATTTTTTATTTATATAGATATAACATTTACCTAAAAAAACATAAATTTAATTCGTAAATGTTACGAATAAGTTAGAAATATATAAAAAAACAAATATATAAAATATGGGAGAATCCCGCTTCGGAAAACTCTCTCGGAGACATGGAAAGGTTTAATAACCAGAGTGATATTGTTCAGCACAGCTATACTTCTTGATACTTCATTCCAACTGGCTTAACGATTGGCAGGTTGGTCCTATAATTAGATTGTGAAATTTTAAAGCAATCGGTGAAGAACTTTCAGGGATTATCGATTTTGTACAAACAAACACTTACATTTTTATTTATATAGTTTATATTATTTTTTAAGGACTATATAGTATTGTATTTTTAACATACATATATAACAATTAATGTAGTGTATTCTTGCAAACTATTTTAGCAGTTTTTCACGATGCCTGCAAAATATATACGTATGCATGTAGATAGATTATTAAGAACAAACCTTAAAAAAAAAACACCGAAGGCTTCGTTGTGTTGAGTTTTGTTAAGCGACCACCATAGAAAAACATGGTTTTCCTCCTTTTACAAACTCCTGCAATCTTTCTCATTATTTCACACCATACCATCTTAAGAGTTAAAATAATTTGCGACTTGTCATAAGAAAGCTTCTATTGTCGAAAACAACATGCAACATTCCGTGTCCAGCGTCCACTTCTTACGATTAAGTTGGCACTGCACGCCTGCTTTTTTTATCAGATTTTTGCACACAATTACAATTAAGTACTTACTTATCATTAATGGTGAAGTATAATTAATTAAATCCTTTTTCTTGAAATATTTGAGTAATTCTACAATAAAAGGTATTTTCGGTGGCAATAGAAGAAAACTATTTTTTTCGATATCTTTTTACAATAGTAATCTAATTTATTTAACAAAATAAATCGTCTGCCATAGGCGTGGTAAGATAGTTTGACTAAATTAAATAGTTTTTAATTAAAAAATTACGTCCTTACTTTTGCTCTATGATTATGCCGAACTTCTACCCGTTTTACGGGTAGGACATAAACACAGTTCCATAGACGAGCGAATATTCTAGGAGACGATAATTCATAGATAAGTGACTAGTGCAAAATTAGTTTGAATCAATGAACAGTGCACCAGTTAAGTTTGTAATTAATTAAAGTAATATTATTTGTGAAATGTTATATTTAAGATTTTCACAGTTAAAGGTTAACGAATTATTTTCTGAAGGAACCTGAGTCAAACAGTCTTAGAAAAACTTAACACACACACACATAACATTACTTATTCTCAAGGATCTTTAATTTTGAATTTTGCCCTAACCTGACGAGTAAGCTCAACGATTTGAAGCAAGATCCAAATATAGATTAATGAAACCGTGGATTACACAAGGTTTAGTCACATCAATCAGAAAAAAAGAAAAATTATACCGCATTTCAAAAAAATATCCCAATGACAACAAAATTACTTCCTTCTTCAAGAAGTATAAAACTAAACTTACTTTGATAATACGACAAACAAAACAAAAGTTTTTTAAAGACAAAATAACGAGAGCTGGACAAAAGAACAAGGATTACTGGAGTGTCATTAATGGTATCAACAATAAAAGTAAAACAAAAGTGGATATCAAAAAAAATTTGTTTGATAACCTATCCATTGATGCTGAAAAAAATCCCGAACAATGTGCTTACGTATTCTATTTTGCTAATGTTGGTAAAAACCTAGCGGAAAAAATTAGCAATACCCACGATATGGTAGAGGACGATGGGGAAACTGTTGGTTATCTTTTCTAAAATTTCAAAACAATAACCGCTACTGAAGTTAAAATACGCTATATCCCGTCTTCTATTACCAAAAAGGATTCACCTGAACATATTCGTATAAAGATCCACTCCAATCAGTGATGATAACAAAAATTGTAATAGTGAAAATTCTCTGTTTTTGTCTGGTAAGAGCAGTATCAAGTACTTGGGTGTCATAATTGACAGCAATCTAAAATGGAAAGAGCAAATACATTCCACAGTCACTAGGATGAGAAAACTCATATACCTATTCATAAAGCTACGAAATATCTTATCAATAAACGTGCTTAAGGTGGTATACTTTGCGTTTGCCCAGTCCATACTACAGTATGGTATAGTTGACTGGGGTGGAACCTTTAGGTCTAATATACTACCAGTGGAAATAGTTTCAAAGAGTAACTATCAAAGTGATTTTGAAGAAACCCTCAATATTCCCAACAAGGGATATTTTTATAAACATTTTTAACGTCCCAAATATTAATCAAATCTATAAAAAATTTGCGACACTTCAAATTCGCAAAATGTATATCAATAATAGTACATGTGGATGTTTTAGTAATAAACCGAGATCAGCTGGAAATATTTTGATACCTAAATGTAATACTAGCACAGCCCAACACCATTTCTCCTATCAAGGAGTATCATTCTTTAATGCTCTTCCCAACGAAATGAAGACGGAAAAAAATTATAGAAAATTCAAAACTAAATTGAAAAATCTTCTACAAAAAACCATCAGAATAACGCAATGAAAAAAATCTTACCAAAAACAATCAATATATACATATTTTTAAATGTTATTACAATACCTTTTTAATTATTAATTTTTAAAGCTTAATTTAACGTTTCCTTGTGTATATCTTATTTACTTAATCTAATGTCTTACATTTTTGTCTTCTTGTTTTGTTTATATCTTACTTACTTAATTTAATGTCTTAATTTTTATAACTTAATCTAATGTTTCTTTATCTATATCTTACTTATTTAATCTAATTTCTTACTAACAATTACATTAACAATAGATATATACATATTTATCTATTTATTTATTTATTTATTTATTTAATTATTTATTTATTTATTTAGTTGTTTATTTATTTATTTATTTATTATATTTACATATATGACAATGCCCGCACTTTTAAACACGAGAATAAATTCTCATTTTAAATTGGGTAAGGATGTAATATAAATGTGTATTAATTATATTATATTAAATACTCTCTTAAGTTTGTACATTTACCAAATAAATTTTTAAAAAAAAAAAATTTAAAAGAGCTAGAAAGAAAGTCAAGCTTTCTAGCTCTAAAAAGCGCTCACCGAGTTGCCTCTATTAACTATGAACATGGAATATCTAGCTATCCCCTAATGTGAACGTGTTGAGAGCCATTAATCAAGGTATTGAAGACCACGCTGTTCTCATGGAGCTACAATTAGGACAATACAATAAGACAAAGGAACTGAATTAGCAGCGCTCTAGGGAAAATGTAAATTATTAAATGGCTCTATAAAAATAAACAATTCAATTTATTTAATAAAAATGTTTCCACAAAATTTTCCAAAACTTAAAAGTTTCTACTATTTATAATCCTTTATTCACTTATTATATATAAAAATAATAAAAAAATAAATCTTTTGAATACGAGAGAACTGAAATAAAGTAAAAGGGGCAAGCGAGTCGTAAGTGATATTGTAATAAATAAGAACTAATAAACAAATCATGCCTCAAACATCTTACGAACATTGTAATATTTATTTTCTAAAATTTGCCTATACTATATTATATACATTTATTATTTAGAAATAGAAAGAAACAAGACGATTAAAGGATACGGATAACAGAAAGGTGACATAGAGGAGGTAATATGGTGATTGTGGGCGGGTTGACGACTTAGGATGAAAAATATTATGTCTACGTAAACAGAAACTTTATTGCCTGCCAACTTTATTGATAAATCAAACGTAATAATTTATTTGTATATCTTGATGTCAGTCCGTCCGTTTGTCGGTCTGTCCGTAAATTCATATTACTTCCGTAATTAAACCGCCGAATTAAAAAAAAACTTACTTAAAAAAAATGGGGAACCGGCCGAAACTTACCGCTGAGCCCGCCTGACCGGCCAAAAACACAGTAGGTACATATTGGACAAAGACGTGAACCATTTCATGTTCCGTATAGCATAATCATCAAGTTTAAAATAGTACCATTAACTGCCGGCAGGGTATATATAAAACCGGCATGTAGAAGTAGCATTATTTTTGGTTACAGCTAGATTTAGCTACAGAATATATGGATACAGCTACATAATAATTTACTTTATTTGTAGATAAAATGTATGTTTAAAAAATATATATTTATATAATAAAAACGTTTTATGTGGTACATTATAATTTTCCTTCATTGTTATTTGTACAAGATACTTATTAAAATGATGCTTAATTATCCGCCGTGACATTTTTTTTCTGAATTTTACGTTTAATGAGTGACTAAAAGTGTATGTCCAATTCGTCCCGAGTGAAATATATTATTCACACTCATGGAAAAACAAACAAGAAGTTCCTTTTCCATCTTATCGTTTGTGGAGGAGCACCCCACAAACGATATCTCGGAATTCATCATGAAACAAATGGATGCAAGACTCAAAGAAATGAAAATTCAACTTTTCGCCAAAATCGAAAATGAGAATTTAGAAACGAAAAAATCGAGTGAATTTATAAGCAAGCAATACGATGATATAGACAATAAATAAAAAATAAAAGTGTAAATAATAAAAACAATAAATAAAATAAATTAGAAATAAAACGAAAAAACAAAATTTTAAGGACTAGTTGAAGTTGAACAAAACGCCAAAAAAGACTCTCTAGAAGTTGCTGGTATCACACAATGCGACAACAAACATCCTACATCATTGTCCTGCAGGTGGCAGCAGCAGCGGGATTGTAAATACAACGACGAGACATTTCGAGTCAAGAGGACAGTGGATAGGCGAATGGGAGCCCCACCTAAACTTGTGGTAACTTTTGCGGACAACAAAATTAGGAACCAACTACTATAAAATAAATATAAATCAAAAAATAATCAATACACTAGGAAGTGACAAACTATATATTAGTGAAATTCTATCGCTCTTCTACAAATAACTATTATGGAAGACAAAAAAAATATGTAATCGCATGCTTCAAACTCGACAAAATAATGGTTAAAAATCACCAGAAAATAAGTAATTTACATTAAGCATTTAGATAACCTCAATCAAATTATTTAATTTTAAGTGAGCTCCGACCGCCAGTCAAACTTTGGGTAAGTTACTCTATCCATCCAAAACTTGGTGAGTACTGATAAAATTATTACACTTTAAAGTATTCTATGAGTATTTCACCAATTTCGGCCACGCGTTGACGGAGCTCACATATATACTTAATATACATTAAACCGCCAATACCAGTATAATACCAAGGTGGTGTTTTGTGACCTCTTATTTCTTATTTATCTAAATGAAATTACCAAATTTCTCATCAAAGGAAACATAATTAGTTTTGCTGACGATACTGTCTATTATTCCATGAAAGGGACTGGATGGATACACACAAAGAGGCTGAACATGGACTTACGTTACTTCAAAACTGGCTAAGTAACATAAGTAAAACCAAACATCTAGCTTTTTCAATAAACTCAAGAGGACAGCCTCCAGTTCAGGATCTTGTTGTGGATGACTGTTGCAATATAATTTAGAGTATAATTTCAAAAAATGACGGCAGATAAGTGTGCATCGACTTTATAGTTGACGAAGATTATGATTTTAAGAATTTCGAATATCGATCAATTTTGGATTTTTAAAATCAGAAATTCAATCGTCAAGATTTACAGCTCGTATATGCACCTACCAGGATGGTTCCCGCGCACAGGTTTGTTCTATGAAAATTTGTCTAGGTGCATTTTTTGCCCCCATAGTGTCACGATAAAAACTAGCTAGTAACCCGTCAAAAATAACGGTAGGACTTTTACGCGCCGGTTTCTAAAGAATAAATATTTACTTATTTATAGCCGACACCCATGAAACGACACCCATAACGAAATTATCAAAATATTTGAACATTTCCCCTGCCAGTGATTGGGCGGAACATGAAGTGTTTCGCTTTTTTGCTAAGCCCTAGTATATATTTATATCATATATTTGGCGGTCTACGGAGAAGCGGCCGTAGCCGCGTGCGTTAATTGGCCTGTTCGGGTTTGGTGGCCCGAGGTTCAAGACCCTCTCCAGCCGTTTTTTTAGTCGTGAATTCGAACGAAATTACGAACGTTACACGAAGTTACGGGGGCAGACTGGCGGATGGACGGACAGACAACGAAATTATTATTTTTTGATTGGCCGGTTCGTTCACCTAAATTATCTTTTTTCTTTGGGATTGCCAAACGGAAGGGGTCTATGATATACATAATAAATAGTGTCCGTCAAAGAATCGAACATATTACCAGAAAGAGTTAAATATAAATATAAAACATACAGTCAAAATATGTTCTACATTCTCTATATAGTACGATAATAAGAAAATCCAAGTTTAGTGTCAAGAAAAAACTGATTGTTTTCAAATCTGTGTACAGGCGCACCCTAATACATGCCCAACAAATTTGTATCCTGACGGAGAGAGTGAAAAGAAAAAAGGATCCAAGCTGCCGAAATGAGTTTTCTTAGAGGGGTTGCGGGAGTCACACTGATGAATAGAGTGAGAAGTTCTGAAATAAGGCAGTCACTCGGTATAGAGCCCCTACTCCTACATATAGAAAAATCACAAATGAAGTGAGTTGGACATGTGCTTAGATTGCCAGAGAAACGAAAACCAAGAAGTATCCTCTTGGCAAACCTGGACGGAGTAGCCGGATGGGTAGCCCCAGATCAAATTGAAAGAAGCAATAAAAAAAATTATATGAAAACAGAATGGGTTTAGACTGGTTGACTCATGCGGAAGCAGCGTAAGACAGGGGAATATGAAAGCACCTTGTCCAGTCTTTGGGCCCCCGACCCTACTAAGACGAGGGGATGAAGAAAATAATGATGATAAATTATAATGAAAATTTTGATTGGGCTTGTACAAGAACTTCTCTGCATGGTCCACAATTACTTTTAAGTCAGATCTTTAAAAAATTATGTACAATTTATATAAAAACCTTTAATGTACATATATAAATGATAAAATCTCATTTTTATCTGTATTTAGATTGCATTGAAAGAAACGTTCAAAAATGGTTGAGAATATAATTCCAACGCTGGATTCGAGAATAAACCTGCAACCGTTACGAGGGTTGCGAGTGGAATATTAAGTTGGAAAATGGCCAGAACCTCGAAATTCGTTCACATAGTCAGAAACATTTGGCAGATTTAAACGTACCTACGCATGGATTTAGACGTTATTATCGTTTTTGATGACTTTATTCAATTAAAAAACTCTATCAATCAGATCGAGTATTGAAAGCGTTAGGTGAACTATATTTACGGATAAACACAAATATAATCCATAGTATTGATGGATTTGATTTTTAAAAATATAAACAGCTGGGACGAGGTGGCTGAATCTTTATTCTTAAATAATCTTTATTATTTGACAAAAATATTTTTATTTGAGCTTGGACAACATGAACATTTTTTTTCTTATAATGATTACATAGATTATAATTGTGCGTCATAGATAAATAAACAGGCAAATTGATTTTTTAATCGTGATATATTTTTTTAATGCTTTTATTTAACTTTCTTTGTCTATTTGTCTGTTGTTTGTTGTCGAAGAATTTTTTAATTTTTCACCGAATTTCCGGCTAGCTAGAGCTCTGAACTTTCAACATTTATGTAGAGTGAAATACAAAATTAAATCAATTTCGACATGATTTGTTCAAACTTCGATTAAAATTAATAATCACGTCACTCATATGCAGAAACAGCTGAAGAAAATGCCATTTGAAATTTTGTTTTAAACTTAAAAACAATATGTGATGTTAAAAAAAATTATTACGAATGTATGCAAATAAACCGTATTAAAGCATGTCTTCAATTTTTTTGATATGTAACATCTTTCTTCTCGCTTTCCTGCAATCTGTAGCAGTGATTTCGTGAAAATGGACGGACATACGTAACAGGAAATAAGACGCCATGGAAGCGCGCGTAATTCATGTAACCAATGAGCGCACGAGGATCGCGCGCGATGGAAAAACACATCGTTTATAAACAAATCAAAGTCCAGCAGGTGCCATCACCAACAATACATTACACAATGAACACATGAAAACCATCAACACTATATAAGAGCATTATGAAACTTCATCATTTCAGTACAAACTACCAAAACAACTACACCGCTTCGCTGGAACTAAAACAGAATAACGCGACTCATTTCCAATGGCTTAAAATTATAGAGTAACTTACGGCAACAGACAACACAATTGAACTTTGACAGGTATTAAAAGTCACAAACAAACCAAGACGCAACAACAATACATTTGTTTATTATTCATTACAACAGAGTAAAAAATTATGCAGAGATGAACTCAACCCCTTCTTGAGACTAGGGGGTTGGGCCGCAGTGGAAGAACTCTTGCATAATAAAATTTTTTGATTATTTTTTGATTAAATTTCGTCACAAACCAAGTCTCTACAAGAGAAAACATTTTTTGGTAATAAAGCGCGACTTAGTTACTAATGGATTATACTTTAAAAAATATTTTGTTTGACATTTTTCATAATTGTTCCAAAATTTACAGCACCTAGTATTTTTTTAAACAAATCACAGTCTTAATTTTAATAAATTAAAAAACTAATAATTATTTCCATCCACAAAATTAACGCTATAAACTAGTGATGCAACGAATACGAATACGAATTCGCGGAATAGTAGATATTTACCGAATATTCGTATTTGTCGAAATCATCACGAATATTAAAAACAAACTATTTATTACTCAGCATAACGCAAATTATGGTTTGGCTGAGCACCGTGTATCCTACGCACTCTATTATCGGGGGTATCCCCTTACATTGAATGAATGGATTTGTTGAGTTCTCAAGTTGTCAATTGTTACTTTTTTCACAGCATAACATGATTTCATTCATCTAGTTTTGTTGGGTTATTAATAAGGTTGGGTGCTCATTTTTGTCCTAGGTCATATTGATAAAAATACTATGGAACACTCTGGAGTCTCTCGTATTCTCTGGAAGACTCCACAAGTCTCTCGAAACGACTAGGCTATGATTTCAGTAAATGGTATAATTGTAAAATGCCGAAGAAATTTACCTATTGTCACATAGGGGTTGTGACAATCAGATTTCGCAATGATTTTAATAATAACTTGGGACCGAAAGGAAACCTAACATGAAAATACAGAATGCGACAATTGAGCGGTAATGTGGCATAGCGCACTTCCATGAACAGCGGTCACTGGGTGTCCTAAGCTGAGTGAAGTATGGAACATGCTTCGTTCGCCATTGGAAACTCTGAGAAATGAGTTGACAGTTCCGTCCCCTGAGGGGTAAAAAAACCTGAAAATAGAAACCTGAACCAACATATTAATAAATTATAAAGGAACTGTGCATGTTCTAATATAATGTAAATTGATTAGGGACCTTGTTCTATCATCCTAAGGATGAAACCCAACGTTATACTATAAATACAAGGGAACGCAAGTTCAGTATGAGTAACGTTTAATCAGAGCGATATTAGCAACGGAATGAGAGCAGTGTGCCAAAGTATACTATAAATAATAAAAATAACGTGCGAAAAACAGAATATTCGAGAAAGTGATCGATACAATAGAATCGATTGTGACTAGAGTAAATTAGTGCAACTACACAAACAGTGTAATAGTAAGTAACGGTTTCTCATAAAATGACGAAAAATTGAGTAGAATTTTGTTCATTTTGTTTAATAAAGTAATTAAAAAATTTCAAACCTACTTCATTGAAATGCTAATTTTATTGGAGTTACTTTGTTACCCCATCCCGCTCCCCGATCCTATTCTGGTATCCGAAGATTAAGTGTAGATCATTACGTGCGAAAAATTAAAATTTATCCTGTAAAACCCACATTTTAAATGTTTCGTAGTATCTTTATACGGCTAGCTCTTCAATTACGATTTTGCTCTTTATAATTGGCTTAATGCGTTACTATCACTAGTAGAACACGGTTCGCTCCGCCACATTTCTGGTTTTGATATGTGTGTAAGGATTCTTGGTCATAATTGTCCCACGTATTCAGAGAAGATAAAGCGGATTTTAATCTTGTATGAAACCATTTTGTAACTATGTTGGTGCAAATTGTTTACAGTGTACATTCCTAACTTTTTATCATAAAAGTTGGATGACGTCTGACGTCATGAAGGATGGATAAATCACATTTCATTTGTCAGTCGCGTTACTTTGAAAGAAATAATGACACGAGACTTTACAACAGAAAGAATTACATATAACCAAGGATTTCCCAGTACTCTGAACGTTTCTCAGTTTTTTTTTTTAAATTTGAAATTACTGGAAGGGTCTAATATAAACGATGGATATACCGACTACATTCGCCAAATGCCTGAAAACACAAAACTGTATTTTAACGGGACAACGCCATTGCGACACAGTTAGTGCATTTTATTGACAGAAAGCGACAACCAATAGACAAGCGATAGACAAAAATATAGTGAAATAAAAATTATCTAGCAAGAGCGTACAGTAATAACGTGCAGCTTGACAATTATGCGAGTTTCTCATATCAAATATAATAATTCAGTTGTCTGTCCATCCGTCTGTCTGTCTATCTCCTAACTTCATGTAACGTCCATAATTTCTTACGAATTTACGGCTAAAAAACGAAATTAAACGGAACCCAGGGTCAGCCATTCCGAACCAGCCGCTCAATGCATGTTGCTACGCGCCTCTCGCTCGTAAATAACCAAAAATATTACTATACGTATAAATTGTATATATATATATATATATATATAATATATATATATATATATTATCATATAATATATATATATAACATATCTATAATAATATATAATATATTATTCCATTTTTAAATAGCGATCAACAGTATAAAAAACTAACTTACCCGCGCGCCCTCGCAGGCGTAGATTTTAGTAACTTTTAGTCATACTTTATTAATTTGTGTATAAACCTAAACATATTAAAAATATTAACATATTCACACCTTAACAAAGGTTAAACTACAGAACCTGGTGCACAGTAGAAAAGCTAGTTTATCCTATTCATGACATTAGCGTCAGACTTCTTTTGATATATGCTATATATTCTTAACTACCTATATAATATTTTTGGGATTATTTTTTTATAATATATGCTCATAAGTAAAACACCATTTCTTAAAACCTTCTTTATTCTGAACCAACGAGTAAAGGAAAGCCTATTTTCTCGGGTATCCATATGGAATAGAATAATAAATGCTCATTTTCGCCGTAGATTTAAAATCTTAGATAAAGTCTGCCGAACATAAAAACTGAAATGGAGTGGGCTGGACACTTTAAGAGGCCCCAGTACACGATTTTCGTATTTGCTAAATTTAACGTAAACTTATTAGATAATTTTGCCAAACCCATAGCTAAACAGGCTTTTAATCAATTTTATTATGATAGATCCATTTACTCTTAAAGGATTTCTTTAAAAAATATGAACAAATATATTGTTATAACATTAAAAAAATTATAGCCCCGAAACACTATTTTAGTATTCATGCAATAGAGTTATCTTTGGTACACTTAATCTCGTATATTTTCAAATAAAGATAAAATATTTTATTTAAAAATTGATTTTTACAGTTTGAAGAAAAAATGGTGCTATTCAGACTTCTTTTCTATTCTATTCTATCCTATTCTATTCAAACATTAATATTTTTCGACAAGTTGTTAAATATATCGATTTAAAAAAGACTAAACTTAAACATTCTGATTCCTACATGCAGTATCCATAAAACCATTAAAACATCGATTATTTTAATTAAATTTTACATGAATTTTACATTTAATTAAATTTTAGTAAAAAAATCTGTCATAAACATAAAAATATTCAAAAAATTATATCTCATACTCAATAATTCGAATTAATTAAATCGTATAGTCTGTTAAAAGATCATTTTTCTTTCAAATCAGACTTCGGTTGGACTCGGGCGCGCTCGGCTCCGCCCGGGCCCGGCGGAGGCGCTATAAGGTAATATATTTTTTTAATTTCAACATTTTTGACAATAACCACTAAGTTAACGTTATAAACAACAAACGTATTATCTTTAATATAATATTATATTATAAGACGTTTACAGAGATATCCATCTCTTTATGTTAACTATTCATTTTTTATTTTGACTCTTTATAGGACGTTCGCCCTATACCTATACCTCCGCGGGCACAGGTCGTTCTTCTGATGACGTTGATTATGACTTCAACGAAACGTCGAGAACAGTTTCTCGGAAAAACATATGGTTCGTATAAAATATCCGTAACCATTTACCCTTAAATAAAAAGCATCAGCAACAAAACAAGCAAGCAGCAAGCAGAATTGCTCATTTATCCTCCAAAAATTATCACTGGTGGGGGGGAGGGGATGTAATAAATAATATTGAATCGTTCATTCGTCCACTAAAAATTCAAAATCATCGCTGACGAGTTTGAAGAAAGTAGG